>JAKOOJ010000016.1:8819745-9022245 GCA_022577455.1 Arizona elegans
CGATAGTAGCAAATCCCTCTTGAAAGCTTCTGAGTTTTAATGAGAGCAGGCCATGCTTTCTTTTTCATTGCAAGCTTTTTCTTTCCCTTTTAATATTCTAATCAGAGCTCTCTCTCTTTTCTTTTTCACCCCCCCCCCCTTTTGAACGGTAGCAGAATTAGATTCGGAATTATATTCAGTGTTATCTTTCTTTAAAAGGCTCCTTTTGAAAGGAGCGCGCCTTGAAAAGATTTAAGTCGATTGCAAAGAGACAATTGCTTTAAATTGGAAAAGGTAGCTTTCTCCACATTTTAATATTGGGCGTGCTTTGTGAAGCTTTCAGAGATGAAAATGGTACATCTAATGGTCGATAAATCTCCTTGCTGAATCGACGTGAATATTCCTGCCCTGATTTGCATGAGGATTGTGTTTATTTAGTTAGCATTTTATAGGCAGTAGCTGCCCACCTCACCCCACAGATGACCCTGGGTGATGCATAACCCTACCAGATTTGGAATTCTATGAACAATTAAAAATGAATAGAATAAACATCTAGACAATGCAAATAAAATAAATACATAAAACCTATGGAAGTAGAAAGAAGGAGAACAAACCTCACGCCATCTCATGCAATTATTATTATTATTTTTTTTAATTTGATTTATATGCCGCCCTTCTCTGGAGATTCAGGGCGGCTTACAATGCGTTAAGCAATAGCCTTCATACGTTTGTATATTTGTACAAAGTCAGCTTATTGCCCCCACAATCTGGGTCCTCATTTTACCTACCTTAGAAAGGATGGAAGGCTGAGTCAACCTTGAGCCTGGTAAGATTCGAACCTGCAGTAATTGCAGGCAGCTGGGTTAATAACAGGGTGCTTTAAACCACTGTACTACCAAGGCTCCTACAATTATTTGTAGGCTGACTTCTACGACCCAAGGTTGGTGAAAAAAATATGTTTTCAGGGCCTTCTCAGTTCTCTATTTTGAGAGCAAAGGCACCATATGGATATACCATATTTTTCGGAATATAAGACGCTCCGGATTATAAAACGCACCTACCTTTTTTGGTGAGGAAAACAAGAAAAAGAAATCTGCCTCTGCCGCCCAGCAATTTTGTCTCCTTGCAGCAAACAGCCTGCTTTACTTTCATTTTCATTTTCAGCATAGCTTGATTAGCACAAGGGAAAAAAAAAATCTGCTCCCAGCAATTTACCTCCTTGCAGCAAGCAGCAGAGGCCCACACAGCAATAGGCAGTGGCAATCCCTGCAGCCTGAAACAGCTGAGAGTCGGGGGAAAATCAACTTGTGATAATTAGGCTGTGCTGAAGCTGAAAGGATCTGTTTCTTCTTGCTGCTTGCTGCAAGGAGGTAAATTGCTGGGAGGCAGAGGCCAAAGGGTGGGAGCCAGTGGGTGGAAGGGGCTACATTCGGTGTATAAAACGCACCCAAATTTTCACCCCCTTTTAGGGGGGGAAAAGGTGTGTCTTATACTCTGAAAAATATGGTACATGTGACTGAGAGGTCCATGGTGCTCTCCTCCTCTTCCTCCTTTCTGCACACCCCATTCCCTCCTAGCACTGGTGATGTTACCTAGTTTGGGTCATGAAACATTTGCAAGATAACAACCACGCCCAGAGAGCACCAAGGACAGTAGTGAAATCCAATTTTTTTTACTACCAGTTCTGTGGGCGTGGCTTGGTGGGCATGGCAGGGGAAGGATACTGCAAAATCTCCATTCCCTCCAGAGGTGGGTTTCAGCAGGTTCTGACCAGTTCTGGAGAACCGGTAGCGGAAATTTTGAGTAGTTCAGAGAACCAGTAAATACCACCTCTGACTGCTCCCCCCTCAATCCTCCCGAGTCCCAGCTGATTGGGAGGAAATGGGGATTTTGCAGTAACCTTCCCCTGGATTGGGGAGGGAATGGAGATTTTACAGTATCCTTCCCCTGCCAGGCCCACCAAGCCACGCCCACCAAGCCATGCCATGCCCACCAAGCCATGCCCACAGAACCGGTAGTAAAAAAAAATTGAATCCCACCACCATACAGGGGAGACGCAGTTATTAACTAAGGAGATCAGGGATGGGAAGAAATGAACAGAGCCCCACTTTGATTCCAAAAATCAATTTGATGGGTTGACCCATTAGGTCTGTCATTAACTGACTACCAGAAGGCAGCCTGCAATCCCTTTTTCTCCATTTGGAGCTCATCAGACAGCATCGCTTTTAAACTCACCTGGGAATCATTTAGTGGGATTTGAACCAGGGGTGAAATCCAGCAGGTTCTGAAATTTTGAGCAGTTTGGAGAACCGGCAAATATCACCTCTGGCTCTCCCCAGGAGTGGGGTGGGAATGGAGATTTTGCAGTATCCTTTCCCTACCATGCCTACCAAGCCACACCACGCCCACCAAGTCAGAGCTGCAGGAAAGTCCAGCTGGCTGCAAACTTGATTATTTGATCATTGCTCTACAATGGATCTTCAGTAATACTCCTTCAAATGTAAGTAACTTTCATTTTCCTTTTAAAAAAAGGAGCCTGGATAGCTCAACAGACTAAAAGCCTGTTATTAACATTCAGCTGTCTGCAATTATTGCAAGTTTGAATCTCGCCAGGCTCAAGGTTGACTCAGCCTTCCATCCTTTCTAAGGTAGGTAAATTGAGGACCCAGTTTGTGGGGGCAATAAGCTGACTTTGTATAAATATACAAAAGAATGAAGGCTATTGCTTAACGTATTGTAAGCCGCCCTGAGTCTCCGGAGAAGAGCGGCATATAAATCTAATTAAAATAAAAATTTAAAAAAAGGTAGGACTGTTTTCTTTTTGAAGAAGCCACCTTTGGATCAGGATGATCTTAGTGAGCCGTAGGCAGTTTTCCCTTCTTGAGCAAGAGGTTTATGTTTCAGGTGTCTCACCAAAGTAGACTGTCTTAAATAACACTGGTTGGATTCATACAATACATGAGATAAGGCTAAACTGGGTTTAGGTAATTTGTGATTCGGCATTTTATGCAGGGGTGGGCTGCTGGGGGTTCATAGGGGTTTGGGAGAACCTCATGCTAAGATTCTGTGCAGTTCGGAGAATCCCCAAATCCCACTCCTGTCTGGCCCCGCCCTGCCCACCCTGCCCCTCCCAGGAGTCCCCACGCGGCCCGTTTTGGATGCAGGTAAGTGCAGTGCACACATGGACGCTCAGGAAGGGCGGAAAAACAGACCTACCGGAAGTTCGGGAAGTTCCAGAGAGCCTCCGGAGCCTGGGGAGGCTGTTTTTGCCCTCCTGGAGGCGCGAGGAAAGCCTCCGGAGGCCATGGAGGGCAAAAATGCCCCACCCCCCGTGGTGCAGGAGGCCAACTAGGCCACGCCCAACATGGCCACGCCCACCCAGCAACTGGACAGAGAACCCCTTGCTAAAATTTTTGAAGCCCACCCCTGATTTTATGGGAAATGAACTCTTTTCTTAGTATGATATGTGAAGCAAGCCCTTTCCATAACCCATAATGTGGCCCATTTTTTTGAGCATTGCAAGTGAAGTCACAAAATAATTTTGTTTTAGGGATCAGGATTTGCCTGTGAGTGGTGTGGTGGCCTAGAGGTGGAGCTCTCACCTCACAATCAGGAGGCTGTGAGTTGGATTCTAGGTAGAGGCAGATATTTCTCTCTCTGGGCACACTGAGAATGTATCTGCTGAAGAAAACACCGCGTTGGTGACAGGAAGGGCATCCGGCCAGTAAACACTCAGCTCCATTCAGTTGCCCAGAATCCAAGAGATTACATGGTCATTAAAAGAAGATGATCAGGATTTGCCTGTCATGAGAAGCCAGATACTTATGACCACACTTGAGCCCAACTTTTCTGTTGCTAAGTGAGACATTTGTTAAGTGAGTTTTGCCCCGTTTTACAACCTTTCTTGAAGCTCATCCTCGGATCAGGAACTTTATCTTTGGATCATTAAGTTCCTTGTTCAGAGATCAAGAGATATTGGACCACAATGATGGCTTGATTAATGGTGAATTCCTGCCAAATTCATCAAACTCCCAAGTAGAGCTGTTGGCAAAGTGATATATATATATATATATATATATATATATGTGTGTGTGTGTGTGTGTGTGTGTGTGTGTGTGTGTGTGTGTGTGTGTGATTGTGCAATTAAGGCCAGCCCACCGCTTTTCAAGTTTGTATATTTGTTGCTATGGTTTTAGCCATCATCTTAATATTTTTAATCCTCTGGATTATCCTGCTCTTGGGCTTGATAGACTAGAGGGGGAAAAGCAGGGGTGAAATGCTCCTGGTTTGTACTGGATCACTCGATCCGGTAGCGATGGAGGCGGGTGGTTTGGAGAACCGGTAGCAAAAATCCCTGCCCCCCCCCATGCCCAGCTGAGCCGTGCGATCATCAGAGGCTTTTTTTTTCTTTTAAATGCCTCTGACGATCCAAGCTGAGTTGCCTGATCGTCAAGCTGAGTTTGATGATCCAAGCTGAGGATCCAAGACGATGCCTGACGATCCAAGCTGAGTTGCCTGATCGTCAGAGGCATTTAAAAGAAAAAAAAGCCTCTGACGATCAGGCAACTCAGCTGGGATCGTCAGAGCCTTTTGAAAGCATTTTTTTACAGCCTCTTTGCCGAAGAGGTTGTAGAAAAAATGGTTTTAAAAGTTTTTTTAAAAAAATTGGCCACACCCACCCAGTCACATTACTCCCCCAAGCCACGCCCACAGAACTGGTAGTAACAAATTTTAGATTTCACCACTAGGGAAAAGTACATTTAATTTTTTTAAAATGCAGTAATACCAGTGGTGGTATTGAACCAGTTCTACCCGGTTTGGGCAAACCAGTAGTGGCAGTGGTGGGAGGCTCTGCCCACCCACCCGAACGTCATCACGGACACTCTGCGTATGCGTAGAAGGCTCTGCACATGCGCAGAGGTGGCGCGCGCTCTCACATTTGCGAACCGGTAGTGAAGGTAAGTGAGTAGTAGTAAATACCTGCATTAAAATATCTAATTTAATTTGCATTTGGGGGAGTCAAAAATAATAATCCAAGAAGATGGCATCCTAGAACAATCTGTAAACGTTTTCTTTTTGCGTTAACATGGCACATTTTTGGCGCTGAGTGACCCGGAATATTTTCAGTATAAGAGTACCTTATCTTTGCTACCACACACATAGATTGGGAATTAATTAACTTTTTTTGGTGTGCTTACTGCCTGAGCCTTGCTTAAAAGACCCTTCAAATCAAAGGAAGTAGTGTAAAAATGATGGCGCTAATTTTTTTTTTTTTTAATGAGGTATTTTGTCTCTGTTTATCTCTAGTTTATTATGCGTCCTTTTGTTATCTGTTTAGGCCGTGGGAGGGGAGGAGAGAGGCATGCACAAAGTGAGAGATTTTTAAACAAATAAAATAAAAAACCCGATTGAATTGAACTGGTTTTTTTCTCTGAAGGCAATCACAAAAATTTGCATTTTTATTGTTATATTTTGCATATCTGCAAATAAATATCACGTTGCACCATTATTATTTTTTTCCTGGAATTTCTGTTCTCCCTCAAAAAAAAAAAAAATTGAATGGAAGTCCTCCCACCTCCCAGACTGAATAAGAACTAGTAAAGAAAAATACCCAGTTAAACACCTGGAATGAATTCAAATCTGTGCATTTTCATGCAGAAAAGTAGCATAAAAATGAAAAAAAATATGGATCAAATCAGAACATGAAACCACTGGACATTTTTCCACTAGCACATCAGTGGTGGGTTGCCCAAACCGGGGCAAACCGGTAGTAGCGGTGGTAGGAGGCTCCGCCCACCTGCCCGGATGTCATCAAATACGCTCTGCCCTTTCCGTTTTCTTAGTCTATAAGCCAGCCATCTTCCCGGCTTATTTGCATTCTCAAAAAAAAATTGTTTAATGCTTTTAATTTGTGCCATATTTTCCTTTTCAATGATATTTAATTTGTGTTTATTTGTTGTTTCAATTCCCGTTTTATCGGTTCTTTCTGCAGCTCTTTTTCCAGTTTGCTAAGATCTTCCTCTAAATTTTTTTTGCCGTTGTCTTTTTTTATTTGTTGTCTTTGGCCATGTATGATATTGCGATACCCCTCATCAAAGCTTTTGCCGTGTCCCACAGGTTCTGATTGTTCGTATCCTCTTTTTTATTACTTTGAAAAAACAAAACTCATTTGATCATCCATCTTTAACTTAAATTCATTTTGATTCAAGATTGCTTTTTTTTAGAGTCCACCTCCTTATCTTTTTTTGCCTTTTAATTTTAATTTTAATGGGATTGTGATCTGCTCACGGATTTATGTCAATATTAACTTCCTATTAACTTCCTCAATTCCCAGATCCAAATCTGTCGATGCCCAAACCATATCAATTCGAGACCAAGATTGACGTCTATCTGAATAATAAGTATATTGTTTCTTATCCCCATGAGGACCCGGTTTGTGGGGGCAATAAACTGACTTTGTATAAAAAAAAAAAAAGAACACCGCATGGGGGGGGGGCAAAAGCCCTACTAAGCAGGTATACACAAAAGTATGAAGGCTATTGCTTAACGCATTGTAAGCCGCCCTGAGTCTCCGGAAAAGGGCAGCATATAAATCGAACCAATAAATAAATAAATAAATAAATAAAATAAATAAATAAATTTCTTTCCCTCCAACAATCCTTTATGCTTAATTCTTCCACCATCTTGAAAAATAAATTAGGTAATATCCTTCTAATACCTTTCTTTCGTTTGTCATTTCTATAGTCTAGTTCTCTATCTACAATCGCACTGAAATCACCAATTATACACAAATTATCGCATTCTAGATCTCTAATCATGTTATACAGTTTCTTATAAACTGGTTTTTGGCCCTCATTTGGCGCGTATATTCCAACTAACATCAGTTTTTTCCCATCCACAGTTAATTCTATTATCAATATTCTGCAAAGGTAAGTGAAACCCACCACTGCAGCACATATTTCTACAGTTTCCCAGGGATGAATCTGTGATGACTTTTTTGAAGTCGCTTTCTTAAGAGAAGGCTATCTGCATATACACCAGACATTTCTGTGAACATGGGTCAGGCGTGGGGGTGTGGGGATAGCAGT
Organism: Arizona elegans; assembly: GCA_022577455.1. Taxonomy (NCBI): domain Eukaryota; kingdom Metazoa; phylum Chordata; class Lepidosauria; order Squamata; family Colubridae; genus Arizona; species Arizona elegans. The sequence goes on from JAKOOJ010000016.1 coordinate 8,826,813, forward strand.
GGTGTGTCATAAGTACAGGTAATCCAGGGTTCTAAATTTTTTTACTATCAGTTCTGTGGGCATGGCTTATTTTGTGGGTGTGGCTTGATGATCATGTGACAATTCTTTAGGATTTAGCAGAGATACTGGGCTACCAGGCTTTTAACTGCTTGCAGAGCTGTACCAGTCTACTCATTTGTTTTTGGAGGCACCGGTCTACCCATTTATTTTTTGCAGACACTGGTCTATCCATTTATTTTTGCAGGCACTAATCTACTCATGTATTTTTGCAGGCACTGGTCTACCCATTTATTTTTGCAGGCACCAGTCTACTCATTTGTTTTCTTTTAACACTGATCAGCTGTAGGACGGCCCTTTGAAGCCCCGCGGCAAGAGTTTAAACAGTTTTTTTCCCTCTAGCCATCAGCTGGGACTCAGGAGGCAGCAATAGATTGGGGGTGGAGGCAAATAAAAGGTAAGAATAATGCAGGGGGGGCGGGGGGCAGAACCGGTTCGGTGATGTCATATCGTCACCGCTACCGGCTCGGCCGAACCGGGAGGAACCCACCACTGAGGTAATCCTCGACTTTCAACAGTTCATTTAGTGACCATTCGAAGTTATTGCGGCATGGAAAAAAGGGACTTATGACAATTTTTCACACTTACGACCGTTGTAGCATCCCCATGGTCACATGATTTATATTTGGCTGCTTGATGACTGACTCACATTTATGACAGTTGCAGTGTCCCCGGGGTAAGGTCATTTTAAACAGTTCTTCTCCTCTTCTGCAGCCATCAATGGCCCAACTTTTTCTTAACCCAACTATTTAGCCACTGAAAAAAAGATGATTCTTTCAACCGAGGCCCCCGTACTTATTAAACTTCCAAGCTTCATTATCTTCCTATTAACTGCTTGGGCTGCAACACAAAGGCTCAATTTAAGAGTTATAAAGCAACATCCGTTCCGTGCAGCAAACTTGCAAAAGCTTTGGGTGAGATTAAATCCCACAAAGATGGAGTGGGAGGGGAACGATGTGCCATGAAAGGAGGATTTGAGTCCATGCAAAGGAGTTTGGGACCTCGGGTAGAATAGCACATCACCCCCCACCCCCGACCCCAGTTAATGACAATCCATACTATAATCTCCCCGCTGCATCCATTGTTCTAACAAAATGAAAAGGGGTGATGAATAGCATGCAAAATGAGGATTTGGCAGGGACATTTAGAGACTGTTTTGTTTAACTACAGCTAGCAGCAGGCTGGCTTATTTATGTGCATTTCATGCCGTTACATATTAAAGATACTGAAAGGGTCCATAATTCAGAAAAAAAAATATCAGAATTTGCATCAGGGGAAAGGGCAACTTTAAATAGAATAGAATAGAAATAGAAAGATCCAACACTTAATGATAGTCATAGGGTACAAATAAGCAATCAGGAAACAATCAATATCCATATAAATTGTAAGGATACAAGCAACAAAGTTACAGTCATGCAATCATAAGTGGGAGGAGATGGGTGATAGAATAGAATAGAGTAGAGTAGAGTAGAGTAGAGTAGAGTAGAATAGAATAGAATAGAATAGAATAGAATAGAATAGAATAGAATAGAATAGAATAGAATAGAATAGAATTCTTTATTGGCCAATGTGATTGGACACACAAGGAATTTGTCTTTGGTGCATATGCTCTCAGTGTACATAAAAAGACAAGATACATTCATCAAGAATCATAAGATACAACACTTAATGATAGTCATACGGTACAAATAAGCAATCAGGACAATATCAATATAAATAGTAAGGATACAAGCAACAAAGTTACAATTATGTAGTCATAAGTGGGAGTAGATGGGTGATAGTAATGATGAGAAGCCTAATAGTAATAGTAATGCAGCCTTAATGAATAGTTTGACAGTGTTAAGGGAATTATTTGTTTAGCAGGGTGATGGCATTCGGGAAGAAACTGTTCTTGTGTCTAGTTGTTCTGGTGTGCAGTGCTCTATAGTGTCATTTTGAGGGTAGGAATTGAAACCATTTATGTCCAGGATGCGAGGATTTAATTTAAATTAAAAAGAAGTCAAGTGTCTCCACTGAGTCCGACTTGACTGACTGTCACACCATCAATACGTTGCTAATTGCAAATTTTGGAGTATTTTTACCAGTATAGTGAAAACTCTGCTTCCCCCACCCAATCTCCCTAATTTATTCTAGCCATCCCACAACTACCAATGATAATGTGGAGGGTCAACCACAGTGTCATCCAGCCAGCTGGCGGGATCCTCTTCTAGGATATTCCATTCCCATCTGCTTTCCCTTTTCTCTCTGTAATTCTTGCCCACAATTTCTAGCAGTAAATCATCCCATCTTCGAAACTCAGTCCTCAATACTCACTGGCAGATGTTGAGTGGCTTCAACCATTCCACTGGTTTTTGAAAGGGAAGCGTGAATACATTTGATAAACAGTCAAGCCATTTCATAGGAATGTGCCATACGATAGATAATAGAATGGAATGGAATGGAATGGAATAGAATAGAATAGAATAGAATAGAATAGAATAGAATAGAATAGAATAGAATAGAATAGAATAGAATAGAATAGAATAGAATAGCAGAGTTGGAAGGGACCTTGGAGGTCTTCTAGTCCAACCCCCTGCTTAGGCAGGAAACCCTATACCACTTCAGACAAAATGATTATCCAACATCTTCTTAAAAACTTCCAGTGTTAGAGCATTCACAACTTCTGGAGACAAGTTGTTCCACAGATTAATTGTTCTAACTGTCAAGAAATTTCTCCTTAGTTCTAAGTTGCTTCTCTTCTTGATTAATTTCCACCCATTGCTTCTTGTCCTGCCTTCAGGTGCTTTGGAGAATAGCTTGACTTCCACTTCTTTGTGGCAACCCCTGAGATATTGGAAGACTGCTATCATGTCATCCCTAGTCCTTCTTTTCATTAAACTTGATATACCCAGTTCTTGCAACTGTTCTTCATATGTTTTAGCCTCCAGTCCCCTAATCATCTTTGTTGCTCTTCTCTGCACTCTTTCTAGAGTCTCCACAACTTTTTTATATCATGGCGACCAAAACTGAATGCAGTATTCCAAGTGTGGCCTTACCAAGGCATTATAAAGTGGTATTAACACTTCACATAATCTTGATTCATTCTATCTATCTATCTATCTATCTATCTATCTATCTATCTATCTATCCATCCATCCATCCATCCATCCATCCATCCATCCATCTATCTATCTATCTATCTATCTATCTATCTATCTAAAAAATAACAAAGTTGGAAGGAACCTTGGAAGTCTTCTAATCCAACCTCCTGATCAAGCAGGAGACCCTCTACCATTCCAGACAAGTAGCTGTCCAGTCTCTTCTTTAAACCTCCACTGATGGAGCAACCACAACATCTGGAGACAAGCTGTTCCACTGATTAATTGTTCTAATTGTCAGGAAATTTCTCCTTAGTTCTAGGTTGCTTCTCTCCTTGCTTATTTTCCATCTATTGTTTCTTGTCTTGCCTTCTTGTGCTTTGGAGAATAGGTAACCCCCCCCCCTTTTTTTTTAATGTGTGGTAGCCTCTCAAATATTGGAAGCCAGCTCTCATGTCACCCCTAGTCCTTTTTTTTCACCAGGACTAGTGAAATTCCTGCAATTTTTCTTCATGCATTTTAACCTCCAGCTGCCTAATTATCTTTGTTACTCTTCTCTGCACTTATTCCAGAGTCTCAACATCTATATGTGTGTGTGTGTGTGTGTATGTCTTTGGTTATTCGGGTTTTCTCCCGCGTAAAATTGGAGGTGTCTTGGCAACGTTTCGACGAAGTCTCATTCGTCATCTTCAGGCTGGTGTTCTCGGCTTCGTGCTTCTAGGAGCAATGTGTTTGATAATATATATATATATATATATATATTTTCCTTTGCACAATAGTTATGGTTGTTATTTGTGTAGAGCCCTCCTCTGCAGCCAAGCTGTTCCCTGTCATATATTGGGTGATCTTGGCTAACTTCAGCGCTTTAGATTATGAGCCCTTTGCAAGCATTTCTAAAGCACTCCATGGCTTAGGACCTGGCTATCTACAAGACCGCATTCTGCCACCTGCCTCCCACCGACTGGTACACTCCCACAGAGAGAGCCTCCTCAGGGTGCCATCAGCCAAACAATGTAGACTGGTGACCCCCAGGGGGAGAGCCTTCTCTGTGGGGGCCCCTGCCCTCTGGAATGAATTACCCCCAGACATACGAAGGATCCCCGACCTCCGCGCCTTCCGTCGTGCAGTGAAGACCCTATTATTCCAGCAAGCCTCTCTGATGGGATAAATGATTTTAATTTGGTCTTAATGGGGTTTTAAAATTGGTTTTAAAATGAGAGTTTTAAATTCAGCCCATGATTTAATTATTTTAAATCTGCTCTTAAATTCTATTTTTGTACATTGTTTTTATTATGGCTGTTCACCGCCCTGAGTCCTTTGGGAGAAGGGTGGTATATAAATTAGAGAAATAAATAAATAAATAAATACATAAACAAACAAACAAACAAATAAATAAATAAATAAATAAATAAATAAATAATCATGTGCTTGGAAGAATAAGTGTCGGAGTGAAAATTATTTCATTTTTATGTACCGTTTAGTAGTAGTTGCGCTCCCTCTCTCTCTCTCTCTCTCTCTCTCTCTCTCTCTCTCTCTCTCTCTCTCTCTCTCTCTCTCCTTCCCTTCCTCCCTCCCCCCCCTCTCTCTCCATACCCCACCCCGCCTCCCCTTGTTCTAGCCTGGTGGATGGAACATAAAATAGTGCAGTGTTAAATCAACTCCTTGGTAGGTACAGCGCTGACTTTCTTGTTAATTAATCTTTAATCCTATTAATTGGGTGTCTGTTTCCTGACAAGAAAAATGGCAAACACTCTTCACAAATCAATTTAATTCTCCTTCCAACCTGTTTGTTACTTTCAAGAGATAGAAAGGTTTCCAGTTCCACCTTCCGTCCCCTTCGGGTGGGACTCAGACTGGAAAAAAATCCCAGCCGGGCAATTTACGTTCTCAAACTATCTATAGATGATGGGAATAGCTGGGCTGCCGTATAGGTTGTATCTGGATGGTCTGCTTGGTTTTTAACTCAGCAGGTTCTAGATTTTAAATCCTTGCAGTTTATAAACAGTGCCAATTAGCATGTGGCACGAATCCTGCTAATTACTGCACAGGTTCAGTAAGCAAAGATTAAACAAACAATAGCTAGGCAGAGATGCCAGGAAATGTTTTTTTTAAAAAAATTTGATTTATATGCCGCCCTTCTCCGGAGACTCAGGGCAGCTTACAATGCGTTAAGCAATAGCCTTCATACTTTTGTATATTTATACAAAGTCAGCTTATTGCCCCCATAAACTGGGTCCTCAATTTATCTACCTTAGAAAGGATGGAAGGCTGAGTCAACCTTGAGCCTGGTGAGATTCGAACTTACAGTAATTGCAGACAGCTGGTGTTAATCACAATGCTATCAGTCTGCTGAGCCACCAGGCCCTGTTGACTTGGGAAATGTTGACTTGGGAAAGGTGGCAACTAGGGTTAGCCTGGTTTTCCTTCTTCTATTTCCAACAACTGACAATATAAAAACTTTTCTCTTTTGATGAAGTGGATTAGGATTCAGAAAAAGGACATTATTTATAATTGTCACCACGTCCGGCAACTGCCTGGGTAAGTTTCTGCAGTTTTCTTGGTAAGATTTCAGAAGAGGTTTGTCCTCTTAGGGCTGAAAGGAAGTGACTGGTCTAAAGTCACCTAGCTGGTCTTTGTCTAGAAACCATGGTCTCTGAGCCCAGTGGTATAACTACTACATCAGAATAACAGGAACCTTAGAGGTCTTCAAGTCCAACCCTCTGCTCGAACAGGAAACTTTATACCAGTGATGGTGAACCTTTTCAGCACCGAGTGCAGTGGTGGGTTTCAAAAAATTTTACTACCGGTTCTGTGGGTGTGGCTTGGTGGGCGTGGCATGGCTTGGTGGGCGTGGCAGGGGAAGGATACTGTAAAATTTCCATTCCCTCCCCACTCCAGGAGAAGGATATTGCAAAATCCCCATTTCCTCCTGATCAGCTGCGACTTGGGAGGCAGGGAATAGATGGTGGCGGGGCCAGTCAGAATTTTTACTACCGGTTCTCCAAACTATTCAAAATTTCCACTACTAGTTCTCCAGAACTGGTCAGAACCTGCTGAAACCCACCTCTGAAGCCATTCCCCTGGTTAATTGTTCCAAATTCACTCTCTCTCTCTCCCCCTCCCACCCTCCCTCCCCCCTCCCTACATTCTCTCTCCCTCTCTCCTCTCCGTCCCTCCTTCTCTCTCTCTCTCTCTCTCTCTCTCCCTCCCTCCCTCTCTCTCTCTCTCTCTCTCTCTCGTTTCCTTTTCTCAGTGCCTAAACTACTGCAAAGCTCTATTTCTGACTGCCTTTCTTTGAAATAAAAAGCCAAATCTTATTGTTTAGAAATACCAATTAGGCATAAAACAGAATATGAATATCACTAATTAATGCCTTCTGGTACGCCTATCATTCATTTTTTTTTATCATCATTCTACTTAAGAATTGAGATGGATAAAAATAGCCTACCAGTTGTTATCATCCGTAATACTATTCCAGCTGAATTTCTGTCTGACAAAATACGAACTTAGGCTGACACATGTATCAAAGAAAGCAATTTAATCGAAGGATGTAGCTGGTTTATGTTATGATGTTGCTGAAATTTGAATCCTGTACGAAAAGGAGGATTGTTTATTTGTGAATATTTTAATATGCAAATTTTGTCATTAGGACCCTCCTAGGAAGCTGCTTCGAGGCAACCTAGTTGCAGCAGGGGAATTGAGGGTAAAAACAGAAACCTAAAATGTTGGAGTTGAAAGGGTCCCCTAAGGCCATCAAGTCTCTCCTCAGAACAGGAATCCAAATTAAAGCCCAGTGGGTTGTCCATCACTGCCAAAGTCCATCTTTTCCTTCCATAAAGTGGAGATAAATGCAAATTCCATATGGTTTTTTTGGTTCGGTGTACAGATTTTAAAAGCTGAAATAGAGGTAGTCCTCGACTTATGACCACAACGGAGTCCAAAAACTTAACAAACTTAACATTTGTTAAGTGGATTTTGCCCCATTTTACGACCTTTCTTGGTCCAGGTGTTAAGTAAATCACTGCAGTTATTAAGTTAGTAACACAGTTGTTAAGTAAATCTGGCTTCCCCATTGACTTTGCTTGTCAGAAAGTCGCAAAAGCAGATCACATGATCCTGGGACAATGCCACCGTCATAAATATGAGTCATTTGCCAAGCGTCTGAATTTTTTGTCATGTGACCATGAGGATGCTGCAACGGGGATGTGCAAAATGGTCATAAGTCACTTTTTCTCAGATATCACCAAGGTACCTTCTTTCATATGTGGTGGTCCTGTCCCGAAGCGAAGAGGTATTGGACAAAAATTCAAAATTGGCTACAAGAATCAACTAATGAAACAATTGAATTGATACCTGAAACATTTCTCCTGGGAATACTCAGAGCTAAATACAGTAAAAAAAAAAAGATTTTTATTTATACATACACTCACTGCAGCGAGAATAACATACGCTCAATATTGGAAAGGAAAGGATACACCACCAGAGGAACATATTATTCAGAAAGTTTTAGAATGTGATGAAATGAACAAATTGATGTTAAAACTAAACGAAAAAGAGGACTCAGAAAATTATATAGTGTGGGATGATTGGTACAGGTGAATTGATAACTGAATAAAGAATAGATGAAAGTTAATACAAATCTTAAGATATATATAGGAATTTGAAATTATGAAACATAAAGGAAGAATCAATCTAACCTCTGTAGAAAAGTAACACTGTCTGACTGATTGTATTGTATTGTATTATAATAAATGTCAATATTTTTTTTTTAAAAAAAGTCACTTTTTCTCAGGGCCATTGTAACTCTGAACAGTCACTAAATGAATTGCTATAAGTCTTATATAACTTATAAAACTTACACTGTGTGTAAATTCATACGTTAATCTGGTCAAGATAATAATGAAAAGGCAGCAGATTATTCCATTCCTTGATGTTTAAGAAAGAAAACACAGTCTTTGCAGAAGATAGCCAATATTGGGGATTTAGTCCCTGTGGCAAACACTGGCTTCAGAGACCGGATTTTCATTAAATCCATAGAGGGTATAAACATTTCCAGCTGAATGATTTTGATTTATGCTTGGATGGCATGGCTGTATGCATGTAGTAAACTAACTTGTGTTTGGAGCAATCTTGATCATGCTGTTAGAAAGAAAATAGCCAAAGATTCTCTGGTTGATTATAGCAAGAACGTGTTTGGACATTGTACAACGTTCCATGATATCGTATGTATATATCGGTGACGTGAAGATCAGGAAATTGAAAGAGGCACAAGAAATCCTTCGGGGAAGGGGGAGGGGAATCAGGTTGAAAGATAACAGAAAAACGGAATGACAGAGTTGGAAGGAGACCCTATACCAGTGATGGCTAACCTTTTTGCCATCGCGTGCCAAAAGTGGGGGGAACGCGGGGGGTCATGCACGCACATGCCCACAACCATAATTTAATGTGCCCCGTGCATGCGTGTGTGACTCCCCCACGCTCCCTCCACCTTTGGCATGCTGGCATGGTGGGCCCGGTAGGCCTGTTTTTTTGCCCTCCCCAGGCTCCAGAGGCTTTCTTGGGGGGGTGGGACCGGAAGTCGGGAAATGGGTTGTTTCCGGCCTCCAGAGGGCTTCCGGGGGGGAGGCTAGAAAGCCTTTCCTAGAAAGTCTCTAGAGCCTGGGGAGAGCGAAAAATGGGCCTTCCCCATTCACCCACCCACCCCTAGAGGCCCTCCGGAGGCCAGAAACAGCCTGTTTCCTGACTTCCGGTGGACCCCGGAAGGCCCGAAAATCAGCTGGTCAGCGCACGCATGCGTGCTGGAGCTGAGCTAGGGCAATGCTTGCGTGCCCACTGATATGGCTCCACGTGCCACCTGTGGCACACATGCCATTGGTTCACCATCACAACCCTATACCATTTCAAACAAGTGGCTGTCCAGTCTCTTCTTAAAAACCTCCAGTGAATGGAGCACCTACAACTTCTGGAGGCAAGCCATTCCACTGTTTAATTGTTCTCACTGTCAAGAAATTTCTCTTTAGTTCTAGGTTGGTTCTCTCCTTGTTTAGTTTCCATCCATTGCTTCTTGTTCCGCCTCGAGGTGCTTTGGAGAATAGGTTGACCCCTCCTCTTCTTTGTGGCAACCCCTGAGATATTGGAAAACTGCTATCATGTCTCCCCTAGTCTTTCTTTTCATTAAAGGAGACATACCCAATTCCAGCAACCGTTCTTCGTATGTTTCAACCTCCAGTCCCCTCATCATCTTGGTTGCTCTTCTCTGCACTCCCTGTGTTCTCTGCACTGCATTCTTTCATTTTCATTTTCACTAATGCCGTTATGCATCTCTTCCAACAAAGTCAGCCTGTTGCCCTTAAGACGCTCCAATTGTCTTTCTATAGATCTAAGAGTATCTTATTTGCATGTTTTGTTTTAAAAAAAAACATTTTTCAGTCTTTGGCAGGATTTCCACTCAGGATGGAGAAAGACCCTTGTCTAAGTAAAAAGAGGCTGTTTTTAAATAATGTTTGACTTTTATATACCATATTTTTCAGAGTATAAGACACACTTTTTCTCCCCCGCTAAAAGAGGCTGAAAATTTGGGTGCGTCTTATACACCAAATGTAGCCCCGCTCTCCTACCGGCCCCCACCCTTCAGCCTCCACACATCACATTTTATACCTGTTCCAGGCTTCAGGGATTCCCACAGACCATTGCCCCCTCCTTGGCTTGTGTTTTCAGTGTCCGAAAGCTCCGTTCAAGGCTGCAGGGATTGCTAAAGCACATCACTGCCAATTGCCACCCGAAAACACAATGCACAGGAGTGGATGCAGCCTCTCAAACAGAGCTTTCAGAGTCTGAAAACGCAGCCTCTCAAACGGAGCTTGAGCGTGCGCTCACAAACCAGCGAACCTGTTGCTAAAGTTCATCTCTGGGAACAGCTGATTGGGGGTATTCTGGAAGGCCAATCCACCTGCCAATCAGCTGTTTGTGCTGAATCAGGCTAATATACCTGTTCCAGGCTGTTTGCTAAGGACGTTAGCCAGATAGATGCTGGTAGGCAGAATTTTTTTTTTCTTATTTTCCTCCCCAAAAACGAAGGTGTGTCTTATACCCCAGTGCATCTTATAGTTCAAAAAATACGGTATATATGGAATGTTTTACAACCAGTTTATTTCTAGGTGAGAAAATAAAGTCTTGTTTTCATTAGCTAGCCAAAGCGGGGAAGGGATTAGAATCTTTTTATATTACACTCATTAATTCATTCTTTGGAGCCCTTAAACGCATGGCTTATTTCCATGCTGCATCCTGAGTTGTGAGTGTTATAATAAGTCACCGTCTCAAAAACAAGTGGATTAGCTTACACCGGGGACTCGTTTTAGAAGGAGCCCGTCTCTTGATTGTAAATAATCTCTCCCTATCATATTGATCTGCTCTTCTATATCACACTTAAGATACGATTAGGGCTTCTTGTTGGAAAGGTCTACAATGCATGTTTTTGTGTTTCTAATTAGATCTGGGCTCTTTTGGCAAGTGCAGTGAGCCAGAAACTATAATTAATATAAAATATGTTATTTCAAAGACATGCCCAAGGCAAGGAGAATTTCCTTTCAGGCTTAGTGATGCTTAAACCACAGGCAAGGAAGGAGATAGCTTTGATTGTTACTCTGTTGTGTAACTTGTTAGGAAACCAACAGCTAATTAATAAACTTGGGAAATCTGATGGGCCGAAACACTATTTGTCCAAGTCTCGTGGACAGGAACCTGAGATGGAAATTGATTGGCAGCCTGTGGTCAGAACCCAAGACGGTGTGAAACAGGGATGGGTTCTAATTTATTTTACTACCGGTTCTGTGGGCGTGGCTTATTTTGTGGGTGTGGTTTGATGGTCATGTGACAAACAATTCTTTAAGATTTAGCAGAGGTACTGGTCTACCAGGCTTTTAAATGCTTGCATGTTAAATATCACAAAATAGTGATATTTACTTACCTTCGCTACTGGTTCGCAAATGTGAGTGCTGGCTTCACTCACACGCGCCATGTGCAGAGCATCCTTGATGACGTCTGGGTGGGTAGGCGGAGCCTCCCGCCCACACCGCTACCGGTTCGCCCGAACCGGGTAGAACTGGTAGAATACTACCACTGGTTAGAGTGCAGTACTGAAGGCTATTTTTGCTGCCTGGCGGCTGCCTGCAATTTAACAGATCAAATCTCACCAGGCTCAAGGTTGACTCAGCCTTCCATCCTTCTGAGGTGGGTCAAATGAGGACCCAGATTGTTGGGGGCAAGAGGCTGACTCTGTAAACCGCTTAGAGAGAGCTGTAAAGCACTGTGAAACGGTATATAAGTCTAAGTGCTATTGCTATTGCTTTCCTATTTGTGTCCAATTTCCTATTTGTGTCTTGATAATAGAGCCAGGTATGTAAGAGACAGGGTTTGGGCCTTGACACTATGACTATGTAGGATATGAGAAAATTCAAAAATAAAATAGTATGTAAGTATATAGGTTAGAAATGCATATAAGTGAAGATTCAATTTTGCTCAGGCAGAAGGTTAGACTGGATGACCTGCAAGGTCCCTTCCAGCTCTACTACTCTGTTAAATTTGTTAGATATTATTCTGCTTTAAGATAGTTGGAGAAAAGACATGCTGAAAGCATACCAATATGTAACAATGTTGTGTTAGAATAGATCTTCTTTTGTTTGAGGCCTGTTAGAAAGAGGCTCACTCTTGAATGCTAAGGCAATCGAGATAAAGAAGAGCCATGCTTGCAAAATATTTTATGGGTAGTTACAGGGAGGTGTTGATAAACATGTAATTAGAGGAAGAGATGATGTTCTCTCTAAAAGGCGCTTGGGATTAGCTGTGATCGGTCACTGGATGCGATGTAGGAGGACCATGACGGGGAGGCGTCAGGATAGGGAACTATAAAATGTAATGCTTTTGAAACTTTAGGTGTGGCTTCCTGGCTCAAACTCCTTGTTGAGATCTGCTGGGATGCCACCCTATTTTGCAAAATTGTTTTTATTATTTTCTTTTAATAAAGTCTCTTTGTTTTCATCGACCCATGCTCATTGGTTGAATTCATTTCCAACAACTTCAAGTTTCATTCCCTTGCAAACACCTGTCCTCTCAGCCATGGAAGTCCACTGAGGGTCTTTGGGCCACTTAGAACATAGAAATAGAGTAATTGTCAGGATTCAGTGTCATCTCAAATAAACTACATTTCAAACAAATAGTCTTTGATCAAAATCTTTCATTTATTAGGCACAACAATCGAAACTCCGACTCAGTTGCAGCCAACACTGACTTCCTGGTCCAAACCCTCGCTTTCCTTTCCCCACTGCTCTGCTTCTCATTGGCCATCTTCCAAGTCACTCTGCTGTTGAGCTACTACTTCAGCTCAAAGGAATTTCCCCCCTCCCAACCCATCTCCTGGGGGATAGTATCTCCAGAGAAATTAAGTAGGTGAAAAGTCAAGCGTCCTCTTGCCAGATGCCCCCACCTTCTCCTTCTTATGTCAGCACTGGAGTGAATGCAGCTTGGAGTGCTGACAGTAATATAGTTGGAAGAGATCTTGGAGGTCTTCTAGTTCAAGCAGGGATCCCAATACCATTTCACACAAAAGGTTGTCCCATCTCTTCTTGAAAGCCTCCAATGATGGACCATCCACAACTTCTGAAGGCAAGCCATCCCGCTGATTAATTGTTCTCATTGTCAGGAAATTCCTCCTTATTTCCAGATTGGATCCCTCTTTAAGGAGCTTCCACCCATCCTCAGCCCATCCTAAATTATTGTGAGGATGAAAATGGAGAAAGGCTGCAAATGTGGAGGAACCATGAATGAAGAAAGGAATATTTTCTTCTAAACGAAAAGAGTGCTCCTATCTAGGAACCAAGTCTCACATTAGGGGATTTTGAGCTCTGGCCTTGAGTGTTTGGCGTCTGGATGACGCATAAAACTTAAAACGCGTGAAAGGTTTCCACTCCCACCCCATGCTGCCTCCATCTGCCCTGGCATTCTTCATTCTTGTCTTTTTTTTTTATAGCCATGATTAATTTCAAGGTCCAGAGAGTCTCAATACTCCAAAAAATCTTGGGCTTGTGCCAGAAGGCTCTGTTAAAAGAAAGGTGCAGGTGCTGTCAAACAAAAATAAAAGAAAGAAAAGAAAAGAAAATTCCAAACTGATGATTGCTAAGAAACTTAAAAACAAATCTGCTGGTATCATAATGCCTTCACACGCATCTGTGGGGTGGTTACACCTGGAAAGACACGAAGAAAGAAGAGAGGAATGTAGATGCATGATTGAGACACTGGACCTTTCCTTTGTTTAATTTAATTTAATCTAAGTTATCTATATATCTACACATCTATATATCTCTCTACATCTATCTCTCTACCCCTCTACTTACCTACTTACCTCTCTACATAACTTCCTACCTACTATCCATCCACTCACCAACCTATCTATCTATCTATCTATCTATCTATCTATCTATCTATCTACCTACCTATCTATCTATCTATCTATCTATCTATCTATCTATCTATCTATCTGTTTATATCTATCTATCTATCTATCTATCTATCTATCTATCTATCTATCTACCTACCTATCTATCTATCTATCTATCTATCTATCTATCTATCTATCTATCCAGTGATGGGATTCAAGTAATTTAACAACCGGTTCTTTGCCCTAATGATTTCTTCCAGCAACCAGTTTACAACTGGTTAACTGAAAGTTAACAATCGGTTCTCCCGAAGTGGTGAGAACTGGCTGAATCCCACCACTCTATCTATCTACTGTGTCTATCTATCTATCTATCTATCTATCTATCTATCTATCTATCTATCCATCCATCCATCCATCCATCCATCCACCCACCCACCCACCCACCCACCTACCTATCCTACCTAAACAAGCTCTTGCAGTTTTCTTTGTAAGATTTCAGAAGTGCCAATAGAAGACAATATTTGTAGCTCAGGACTGAAATGTGGGGGGGTCCTTGGTGCTCTCTGAGCTTTGCAGACATTTCATTACCCAAGTAGGTAACATCATTGGTGCAAGTGAGTGTGTAGGAGATGGAGTGGCAGAACCAGGGCGTGGAGTCAAAAGAGGAATCAGCTGTTCTGACCCAGCCTTAGCAGAAGCAAGAAACAGACTCCTTGTCATGAAAAAACCCTCTTTATTTATCTCATTTGAATTAATTGCATTCACACACCAAACAATCCAGACAAGAGACAAGAGTCCTTCAAGGAGTTAACTGCAGTAACAGACCTTATCAGTTCCTTGCGATAATTGCCAGGCTGTGAGCTCCCAGCCGAAAGTCTACAAATTAAGTTCTGGCAAGCAGTCTTTGTGGCACGAAACACAATGAACAAAATCTTCAGAAATATGAATGGTTCTCTCCTACGACCACCACTCCCCTTTCCTTCTATTTATTCCCCAGCCAGGGAGGGTCCATTCAGTGTCCATGTGTGCCTTGCTTCCCGAGTCGACTCCTTGTCCTCTGTTGTTCTCTCCTAACTGCTCTGCACATATATACATCTGGAATAGGCCCCAGCTGTTCTTCCTCCTCACTCATCTCAGCCTCCAAAGGCAGCTGCCTCTCTGGTGGCTGGGAAATGTCAGAAGTCCCTGGCTCTATCTTTGCATCCAACGCAGAGCATCCATTAGAGCCTTGCCCAGACTCCAGCATTGGCCCAAGTTCCTCCCCAACCTCCTCATCGTCTGAGTCTGCCGCCAGCTCCGCTGGCTGCTGACAGGCCACAACATCAGCCTAGAGCAGTGATGGCTAACCTTTTTGCTGTCACATGTCAAAAGCGGGGGGAGCGCATGGAGGTGGTCACATGCACACATGCCCACACCCATAATTCAATGTGCCCCGCGCATGCATATATGACCTCCCCCGCACTCCCCCCACTTTTGGCACGTGATGGCAAGGTGGGCCCAGTAGGCCCATTTTTCACCCTCCCCAGGCTCCAGAGGCTTTCTTGGCACCTGGGGAGGGCAAAAATAGCCTTCCCCACCCCCCAGAGGCCCTCCGGAGGCTGGAAATGGCCCATTTCCAGACTTCCGGAAGGCCCGAAAATCAGCTGGCCCGCATGCGCATGGGCACTGGAGCTGAGCTAGGGCAACACGTGCCCACAGATATGGCTCCGCATGCAACCTGTGGCACGCGTGCCATAGGTTCACGATCACGGGCCTAGAGTTTTTACGTAACCATAACCGGACTAAGTCCAACCTCTCTTGAATTCCATTGACCTTTACCTAACACCAAGATAGTGCTAACTATTAGTTGAGTAGATTCCTGTGGATAGGCATGAGTGGTAATAAATCAGTTTAATTGGAACTTCATGTGTGGTCCTGATCTTTCGTGCCTGGTACAGTGTGGGGTTTTCTGCTTGTTTGCAAACCTCGCTCGCACGGATGATTCCCAAGCGAGGCAGAGTCAAGGGCAACCAGCTGGAAGCGTGCAGCAGCTGACAGCCCTTTCCTAGTAAGAGAATCAGCTTATCCCTTGGGAGAAACATGACCCGCCTGATCCTTGCAGGAAGATTTCACACCCCCAAAATGAGGCAGGGGGAATGTAGCTTCTGAGACTGGCTGCATTGACGAAATCAGCAAACGCTCATGAGCCTTCCTTGCTGCCAAAGTCTAAACGAGCAGATAGAGGCCCATGCAAATCACAGACAACACCCTTTGAAACCGCAAAACAAACTCTTGGAAGAAATGTCCATCTGGGTTCAGTTCCAAGTGGGGGGAGAAAGACATTGAATACATGGAGACTGACTGCTTGAAAATATGGTTTTAATGGTGGACAAGATCACATGGTTTTGAGGTCCTGGGCAAAAAAACATTGGGGGGAGAGAGAGAGAGAGAAAGAGAAAGAGAAAGAGAGGAGAGAGAGAGGAAGAGAGAGAGGAAGAGAGAGAGAGAGAGAGAGAGAGAGAGAGGCAGAGAAAGAGACAAAGAGACAAAGAGAACGAGAAAGGAGAGAGAGAAAGAGAAAGAGAGAGAGAGAGACAGAGAAAGAGCGAGAGAAAGAGAAAGAGAGAAAGAGAAAGAGAGAAAGAGAGGGAGAAAGAGAGAGAATGAGAGAAAGAGAGAGAGAAAACGAGAGAGGGGGAAACAGAGAGAAAGAGAGAGAGAAACAGAAAGAGAGAGAGAAAGAGAGAGAGAGAGAGAGAGAGAGAGAGATTTATACCCTCTGTTGGGCTTTGAATTTGAGCTCGTATTCCGATTGGTTGTCAGACTCCCATGGGGCCATGCAGGGGTAACTTTGTAAGTTGTCTTTTGAGTCCCAGGCTTGGTTGAGCCTTGCTGGGTAATGCAATCTCCCCAGGTGCCATGTGGTGAGTTCTATTGCTAGATGGGTAGAGGGCTAATCCTACCTTTATTGGATCTTGGGTGAGGGCATTTGCGTATGAATAGACCTAGCTATCTCTTTATCTCTTAAGCGCGGACATCTGCTGTGGGCTATTGAGAGTGTGGGGGCTATTAACAGTGAGTCTGCTTCCTGTCTAAAAAACATGTTCTCCATTTCTCCTCCAGGGAGGTATAATATTCTGCTTTTTTAATATTTCCTAGAATATTTCATTCTTCTAGGAGAGGGGTCAGAGAGAGCGCCAGCCTATTAGAAAAGTTCAAGATAACTTTCCCTGGGAAGAAAACTATCACAGCTGTGCAGGCCAGGTGTGTGTGTGTGTGTGTGCCTCACCAGCGATACAGCTGTGAAATTAATTCCAATGTACCGCCCGTTTTTATCTCGCTTCCACATTTCCAATCAAAAAATCCATTAACATCCACTGTCAGGCGCTGACCATCTTCAGGGAAAAGCCAGCAGCCATCCTTTGATACCACCTGCCAATGTCTTGCGAAGGGCAGTCGGAGTAACCGGTGACAGTGGGTGGCCCTGTTTTGATGCCCGATGACAAAGAGCAAAGTGAAAATCCACTCGGCAAAATCCTCTTGCACGATGGGAGGACCAACTGAAATACAGTGGGCTCGCTTATGGCTGCCAAATTCTAAAAATCCACAAGATTCCTTCACAGGGATGGGAGTGGGGATGGGTTGGGTTGGAGTAGAGTAGAGTAGAGTAGAGTAGAGTAGAGTAGAGTAGAGTAGAATAACAGAGTTGGAACGGACCTCGAAGTTCTTCTAGTCCAACTCCCTGCTCAGGCAGGAAACCCTACACCATTTCTTGGGTAACAGTAATAGAGTTGGAAGGGACCTTGGAGGTCATCTAGTCCAACCCCCCGCTCATGCAGGAGACCTATACTAGGGATTCGAACCGCTGACCTTTCTGATCGACAAGCTCAGTGTCTTAGCCATTGAGCCACCTAGCCAGACAAATTTCAGACAAATGGTTATCCAATCTCTTCTTAAAAACTTCCAGTGTTGGAGCCTTCACAACTTCTGGAGGGAAGTTGTTCCACTGATTAATTGTTCTAACTGTCAAGAAATTTCTCCTTAGTTCTAAGTTGCTTCTCTCCTTGATTAGTTTCCACCCATTGCTTCTTGTCCTGCCTTTAGGTGCTTTGAAGAACAGCTTGACTCCCTTTTCTTTGTGGCAGCCCCTGAGATATTGGAAGACTGCTATCATGTCTCCCCTAGTCCCTCTTTTCATTAAACTAGACATACCCAGTTCCTGCAACCATTCTTCATACATTTTAGCCTCCAGTCCCCTAATAATCTTTGTGGCTGTTCTCTGCACTCTTTACAGAGTCTCTCATCTTTGTAGGTGCCCCTCAAATATTGGAATACTATTATTATGTCACGCTAGTCTTTCTTTTCAGATCTGCTTTGTTCAAGGCCAATAGGCAACAAGCTTTTCTCATTCTCTATTCATATGTCATGCCACTGACAAACCCACCCCACCTGACCCACTCTGGCAGACCTGGACAAAAACATCTACCAGACATGTTCTAGATCACTACTACATAGTTCAGAACAAGCCAGCTGCCTCCTCTCTTGATGTATGGCAGATGCCTTCTAGTTAGTTCAGTTTCTCCATCCATCCTTATGGCTTCATTGTAGCTATGACAGCTGCCATCACGTGATTGTGAAGGTGTGATAAGAGATGAGATATGGGTGGAAGAGATGGTTGCATTTGAAGAGAAAGTGACAAGTTGCTAAAATCGTTTATCCTTCTTGGGATCAAGAGGGAAGTTATCTCTTTATATTTCTTGTTATATCCTTCTCTTTGCTTCCTTCTCTTTTTATCTTCTGTTTTTTGCTTTTCTGCACTTATTTTTTCCTTTCCATTCCTTTATTTTTTTCGTAGTTTGTATTAGGATTTTTTTCCCCCTCCGTACCAGTGTAATGCTTAATACTAAATAGCTAAGACAGCCATCGTCAAGTATTTGTGAAGGTGTGATAAGAGAGGCGATATGGGTTGGTTGCATTTGAAGGGAAAGTGACAAGTTGTGAAAATTGATTATACTTGAGATGAAGGGGGAATGGTTATATTATGGTAGAACCTCAGCATCAAAAACTAATTGACACGGCTGTATTTCCATGATATATTAAACTATAAATTAGCCAACAATGCTTTGGCTTACTGTTTTGGACAAGTGTACTCCATAAACTTGACTTATGGTTCTGGAGAACCGGTAGCGGAAATTTTGAGTAGTTCGGAGAACCGGTAGCAGAAATTTTGAGCAGTTCAGAGAACCGGTAGTGGAAAATTTGAGTAGTTCGGAGAGCCGGCAAATACCACCTCTGGCTGGCCCCAGAGTGGGGTGGGAATGGAGATTTTGCAATATCCTTCCCCCAAGAGTGGGGAGGGAATGGAGATTTTGCAGTATCCTTCCCCTGCCACACCTACCAAGCCACACCCACAGAACCGGTAGTAAAAAAATTTGGATTTCGCCACTGGATCAAAGCTTGTTTCATATATGTGAGACTTCTTGATTTTTTTTGGCCATGCCTTGTAGACACCAGTTCAGACAAGCATTCGGGTCCATTCAAACTATATTGGAGGTGAAAAGCTTATCTACAGTAACAACTATTGTCATATAAATCTGTGATTAATTAAAAAAAAAAAAACTGGGGCATTCCGAGAACTTTCTTTATAGTCTCAACATTTAACCTTTGTTGCGCCAGAGTCTCCAGCTGAACTTTGAGAGGTGGCTCAGTGGCTAAGATGCTGAGCTTGTCAATCGAAAGGTTGGTAGTTCAGCAGTTCGAATCCCTAGTGCCACATAATGGAGTAAGCTCCTGTTACTTGTCCCAGCTTCTGCCAACCTATCAGTTCAAAAAAAAGGAAAAATGCAAATAGAAAAATAGGGACCACCTTTAGTGGGAAGGGAACAGCGTTCCGTGCGCCTTTGGCATTGAGTCATGCCGGCCACATGACCACGGGGACATCTTCGGACAGTGCTGGCTCTTTGGCTTTGAAACGGAGATGAGCACCGCCCCCTAGAGTCAGGAACAACTAGCACATATGTGTGAGGGGAATCTTTACCTTTACTTTACAGGTGCAAACAATTAATAGAGTTTGAAGGGAAATAATATAACTTCATTTCATTTCATTTACAGTAGTTCATTGAATGCCTCCCCAGCTGTTTATTTTTATTTACATGGGCACATGTCTCTTGCTTGGCCAACCCACACCAACAAACAACTTTACTACCCACAATCCTCTGTACTTTCAGAATCTCAAGACAATGTCTGGCTTAAAAGTTTGGCATTTGTTTCTTGACTTGAGAAACTGTTCATCTGTTTTCTGTGTGACAGCCACATGTCTTGCCTTTTATAATCAACCTTTAAATGCGGGTGTCCTTAATCACCATGAATAACAATTTTTTTAAAAAAAGGTAGATAGTTTTCAAGCAGAGACCCATTTGCTAGTAGATCAATCTGACATCTAGAAAGTCACAAATAGCAAATCCTGGGAAGTTTCCAAGGACTTTCAGACTTTTATCGTTAGAAAAGAGGATTTTACTGCTAATAAAAATAGGCTGGGATTGCATGGTGCCTTAAGTTAATGCTACTGGGTTTTATTCTGTTTTTTTTAATGGTAAAGATAGCTGCTTCACCTTGGAACTAATGCAAGCTACCTGCAGAACCAGCAATAATTATGCTAATTGAACTCAGTGGGATGTTTCTTATATCTCATGCATAATCTGTGCAGGCATCTGGGTTATTTTAGGTTTTAATATCCAAAAACAGATTTCCATCTCAGACAGCATATTGGCTCGAGTTGTTAATTTTTCTGCCTCCTTGTAAAAATGGGGTTCTGTCCGTGGGGTTCTTTAATGGAGTGTTTGTAGAAGTCTGCACAAATCAGGGCTCCTGGGAGTATCGTAGTGAGGATGTGCTCGCTGGCTCATCCACTTGTTAATTTCTGAAGGAAAGGAAAAGCTATATGGCTAATTCTGATTCATGCGGTTCTATCATTCCCTAAAGAGCTGAGGGAGGCATCAGCTAGTTTCCACTGCTGTACTTTATCTTTGCAGAAAATATATAAAGGAATAATGGGAAACTGAATCCAGGGATGGAGGGATGGAGGGAGGGAGGGAGGGAGGGAGGGAGGGAGGGAGGGAGGGAGGGAAGGAAGGAAGGAAGGAAGGAAGGAAGGAAGGAAGGAAGGAAGGATTAGACATAAGGAAGGGAGGGAGGGAGGAAAAGGAAGGAAGGAAGGATTAGACAGAAGGAAGGAAGGAAGGAAGGAAGGAAGGAGGAAGGAAGGAAAAATTAGACATAAGGGAGGGAGGGAGAAAGAAAGGAAGGAAAAATTAGACATAAGGAAGGGAGGGGGAAGGAAAGATTAGACAGAAGGAAGGAAGGAAGGAAGGAAGGAAGGAGGAAGGAAGGAAGGAAAAATTAGACATAAGGAAGGGAGGAAGGAAAAGGATGGAAGGAAGGAAAAATTAGACATAAGGAAGGGAGGAAGGGAGGGAAGAAAAGGAAGGAAGGAAGGAAGGAAGGAAGGAAGGAAGGAAGGATGGATTAGACATAAACATGGGTTCTTGCCCTTGAGCTAAATTTCATTCCTACGAGAAGTAATAATCTGACTCACTTGCTGATTTTCCAGTTCTGCCACCTGGACATCTGACAATTTCTGACAATGAGCCACTTTTTTCCTAATAAGTGTTCAATAAATCTAAAACCATGTTTGGAAAAAACTCTTATATTTTTCCCATTTGATATAACACTTCAGAGGCGTTCAGATACTTCTTTTTCAGATTGAGAGTGGCACTAGATTTTTGAATGGTAGGTTGGAGATTGTCTCCAAAATGAACATCCACCATGAAATGCAAACTTAATTTAATTAAAAATATTCATGGGATAACCTCCCCGTATCTAATAAATGCAAATATTCATACACTTGTGCCATGTACGGTTCTGGAACTCGAGTTTGGCCAATCTGCATTAGAGTCTTTGCATGCATTGTCATGGAAATTCTTGGCATATTTTACTTAAAAAAAAATACCCAGTATTGCCACCCCCAAATTGCACATGATGTCAGACACTTCATGTTGCAGATGACTTTTAAACTGTTTTTCAGATTACAGGGGTACCTTGGTACTCAGCTGTTTTGAAACTCATTGAATTTGGTACTCGCGCATTTTGATGCAAAAATTTTGTCCTGGTACTCATTGTTTGTTTTGTACTCAACACACAAGCTAGAACTTGTCTAGCTGTCTTGTGACTCACTACATTATTTCTTATGGGAAAATTTGGGGGGGCAGGTACTTATTGTTTTTGGTACTCATTGTGCCTCAAAAAAATACTGTTGGGGTAAGACACCCCTAACACTCTCGGGGTGTGTGGTCTGTTAAGATACAGCCTGTTGTGCCTTAAAATGGCTTCTACTGTACAGCACAGTAGAATTGCCATGGTAACAGCTTCACAGTACTCCACAAGGAGGCTCCATCTGGTAAAGGGGAAAATCCAACATTAGAAATTACGTTTGGTCCAGACATTTTCAACAAGGCTTTGATTATTCTTGAGGACAAATGTATGGTCATGATCAATAAAACATTACTGCAACTCGGCCTGCCTGCACCACTACAAGACCAACACGAAGTACTTCACGCAGATTACATATGAGAAAAGAACTACAACGTTGAACAGCTTAGTGCATATATCGCAGACCAGAAGCTACTTCTAAATCAAGATCAGGAAAAAAAAGCATACCAAATGATCATGGATCAGCTAGCAAAATAACAAGGTGGTATCATTTTACTTGACATTTCTGGGGGCACCAGGAAAACATTTTTAACTAATTTAATTCTCACCGAAATCAGGGCTCATCTAATACAGGATTGGGATTATTTTATTTTATTTTATTTTATTTTATTTTATTTTATTTTATTTTATTATTTTATTTTATTTTATTTTATTTTATTTTATTTTATTTTATTTTATTTTATTTTATTATTTTATTTTATTTTATTTTATTTTATTTTATTTTAATTTAATTTTATTTTATTTTATTTTATTTTATTTTATTTATTTTATTTTATTTTATTTTATTTTATTTTATTTTATTTTATTATTTTATTTTATTTTGTATACCGCCCTTCTCCAACAGGACTCATGGCGGTGAACAGCCATGGTAAAACATAAGATACAAAATTTAAAAGCAATTTAAAAAAACATTAAATAATTTTGGCTATTCATTTAAAACAACAATTACAAATTAAAACCGAAGGGATGGGATCATGCCAGCCTGGCTAGGTGAAAAAGATGTGTTTTCAGGGCCCGACAAAAAGTCCGGAGGTCTGGTATCGTGCGTATCTCTGGGGGCAGGTCGTTCCAGAGGGCAAGTGCCGCCACAGAGAAGGCTCTCCCCCTGGGGGTCGCCAGCCGACATTGTCTGGCCGAAGGCACCCTGAGGAGTCCCTCTCTGTGGGAGCGTACTGGCCGGTGGGAGGCTATTGGCAGCAGAAGGCGGTCTCGCAAATACCCCGGCCGTAAGCCATGGAGCACTTTAAAGGTGGTCACCAACACCTTGAAGCGCACCCTGAAGACCACAGGAAGCCAGTGCAGCTCGCGCAGGAGAGGTGTCACATGGGAGCGCCCCATCGCTCCCATAATTCCCCGCATGGCCGCATTCATAAATACCTGGGCAATGTTGGCTTTTCAGCTAGTTTCATCTAAAATGAAGAAAGAATGGGCAAATCTGAACATTGTAAGTCAGAATCAGGGGATTCCAAAGAAGGAAAAATGCAGGACATTTAAAAAAGACAACTTCCTCTCAGTATGACTGCCTATTTGGGAGGGGGGAAATCTACATTTTTCTCCATTTCAAGGAAGATCCTTCTTTATTGAAAGGTAGTTGAATCAAGAGAAATAAAAATAAGAGCTTTCCTTTGACAATCATCTTCATGAGGCTTCAAAAAAAGGTTGCACGTCATGGATGAACCATTCAGGAGGACAACCTGTCAACTCTTTTGACAGAAACTGCTCATCAAGTGAGAAGAAGAGCTAAGGGAAGATATAACAAGGACTACATTTATAATTTAGGAATAAAAAGACCAATAGCCTGGGTTTGCTCTGATTGTATTCATCATCGTGCAGAGGTTATTTGCAAATGTCAAGTCTTATGAATATTAATAGTTCTTTTCTATTTTAGGAACGCTCTATTATCCTCATTCTGTAATTTATACCAAGGAAGTTTCACTTTTAGAGTTATCAGGAAAATGTTAAGAGCCACTCGGTAGAACCAGAACTCGGAGTTTAGAAATGACCTTTGAGAGATTTATGGCCTGTGTTTATTTCCAAATAATTAATAGAATAGAATAGAATTCTTTATTAGCCAAGAGTGATTGGACACACAAGGAATTTGTCTTGGTGCATACGCTCTCGGAGTACATAAAAGAAAAGATACCTTCATCAAGAATCATAAGGTAGAACACTTAATGATAGTCATAGAAAACAGCCAATATAAATCTTAAGGATACCAGCAACAAGGTTACAGTCACGCGGTCATAAGTGGGAGGAGATGGGTGATGGGAACGATGAGAAGATTAATAGTAATGCAGACTTAGTAACTAGCTTGACAGTGTTGAGGGAATTATTTGTTTAGCAGAGTGATGGGAAAACCTGTCCTTGTGTCTAATTGTTCTGATGTGCAGTGCTCTATAAGCGTCATTTTGAGGGTAGGAGTTGAAACAGAAATGAAGACTAAATGAAGGATCTGTGTGGAGCATCTGCTCAAATTGTAGTAGGAACTCTTTTCATTCTTACAGAACCATGTAAGAAGAATGTTGCCTTCTCTAGGGTTTCTCTGTTTTTGTACCTGAAATCCAGATATATATATATATATATATATTATGGTTAAGGTTTTCATGAAAATATGTGAGCTAAACCAGGGGTCTCCAACCTTGGTAACTTTAAGACTTGCCTGCAATAAACATTTGTTTTACTTCACTACGATCGTCCTGCCTCTCTTTTCGAGTCCGGACTTAATACTGGCGACGAAGGTGGGAGCCTGAGAGAGGCAGGACAATCGTAGTGAAGTAAAACAACTGTTTATTGCAGGCAACAGGGAACAACAACAAAATAACTATGAACTGAGAACTGCCCAAGGCTGCAGCTCCTTTTACCGGGAGCTGTCCAGCCTGTCAGCCACTGACGCTTGTTCATTTTCCCGCCGGCAGGAAAATGAACCAATGAGTGAAAGCTGATGTAAGACTCACTCCTACTTCCATATTCAACATTTTTCATTCTAACCAACTCTTCTACTACCATAATATCTTGTTTCATTCACAGAGGAGAACATTTAGTTGGCTAGATTTAATGCTTTTGTGAGTGAAGTATAAAATATAAGAATATCTCTGCCTCTCTTAAAATGGCTCATTGAGTCACATTCAAATATTTTATTGCACATTCCTCAGTGCCAACCTGCAACTCTCACCAGGGATGGTATTCACTTACCTTTGCTACCGGTTCGCAAATGTGAGTGCGTGGATGCTTCGCTCGCATACGCCATGCCTTCCACGCATGTGCAGAGCATCAAAAACAGGGCATGATCACATCTGGGCAGGCAGGCGGAGCCTCCTTCAGCCGCTGCTACCGGTTCACCCAAACCGGATAGAACCGGATGAATACCACCACTGACTCTCACCCTTAATAGTCACACATCTGGGCCAACAGATGAAGGAAGTGTGTTTGTGAGTGTGTTTAATGAGGTCTTCTTTATAAAAATAACTGGGAGAGTTAACAGAATAACAGACTTGGAAGGGGAATAGAATAGAATAGAATAGAATAGAATAGAATAGAATAGAATAGAATAGAATAGAATAGAATAGAATAGAATAGAATAGAATAGAACAGAACCTTGGAGGTCTTCTAATCCAGCCCCCGCTCAACTAGGGGTGAAATGCTCCCGGTTCGGACCTGATCTGGTAGTGATGGTGGCTGGTGGTTCGGAGAACCGGTAGCAAAAATCCCTGTGCACCCCCCACCCCCATGCCCAGATGAGCCGCGTGATCATCAGATGCTTTTTTTTTTACTCTTAAAAGCATTTTTTCTACAACCTCTTCAGCAGAAAAAATGCTTTTAAAAGTTAAAAAAAAAAGCCTCTGATGATCACGCAGCTCAGCTGGGATCGTCAGAGGCTTTTAAAAACATTTTTTCTACAACCTCTTCCGCTGAACAGGTTGTAGGAAAAGAAATGCTTTTAAAAGCCTCTGATGATCCCAGTTGAGTTGCCTGATCATCAGAGGCTTTTAAAAGCATTTTTTTTCTGCAACCTCTTCGGCCGAAGAGGTTGTAGTAAAAATACTTTTAAAAATAAAATTAAAAAAGTTGGCCATGCCCACCCAGTCACATTAGCACCACCTCACCAAGCCACGCCCACAGAACCGGTAGTAACAAATTTTACATTTGACCACTGAGGAGAACCTATACCATCTCAGACAACTGACTGTCCACTCTCTTCTTAAAAACCTCCAGTGATGGAGTGTCCATGATTTCTGAAGGCATTCTGTTCCACTGGTTAATTGTCCTCACTGTTAGGAAGTTTCTCCTTAATTCCAGGTTGGTTCTCTCCTTGATTAGTTTCCATCCATTGCTCCTTGACTTGCCTTCTAGTACTTTGGAAAATAGGTTGACCCTCTCTTCTTTGTGGCAGCCTCTCAAATATTGGAACACTGCTATCCTGTCACCCCAGTTCTTCTTTTCACTATACTAGACATACCCAATTCCTGCAACTGTTCCTCTATATTTTAGTCTCCAACCCCCTAATCATCATTGTTGCTCTTCTCTGTTGAATAGAATGGAATGGAGTGGAGTGGAACAGAATAGAAACAGAGTTGGAAGGGACCTTGGAGGTCTTCTAGTCCAACCCTGTGCTCAGGAAGGAAACCCTATACCATTTCAGACAAATGTTTGTCCACTCTCTTTTTAAAAACTTCCAATGTTGGAGCACTCACAACTTCTGGAGGCTTCTTTGTCTGAGTTGATATTTATCTTGATTGAGATATTGTTTACTGCTTGATTGTTGGTCTAGTATTAATCTTGGTATTAATCTCTGTTTATATGAGTATTGATTGTTAGTGAGATTCGCTGTTTGTGTTTTGCATTTGAGCATAGACTATGATTCTAATGGCAATGACCAGAGGTGGCATTCAGCAGGTTCTGACCAGTTCTGGAGAACCAATAACGGAAATTTTGAGTAGTTCAGAGAACCGGTAAATACCACTTCTGACTGGCTCCGTCCCCCTCTATTCTCTGCCTCCCGAGTCCCAGCTGATCGGGAGGAAATGGGGATTTTGCAGTAACCTTCCCCCAGAGTGGGGAGCGAATGGAGATTTTACAGTATCCTTCCTCTGCCATGCCCACCAAGCCACACCCACTAAGCCATGCCACGCCCACCAAGCCATACCCACCGAACCAGTAGTAAACAATTTTGAATCCCATCACTGGCAATGACCTTTATATTCTTTGACAAAGGAGCACAAAAGGAAATACATTTTGTACAATGGTGATCACAAAGGCATCCCTGTAAATAAGCAATTTGCACACCTGAGTTTTCTGATTCTATTGAAATGTTCACTTATTCATTTATGTACACGTAAAACGCTCCCGTTGTAAACCCACATGTTATTGAACAAGCAACTAGGTGACAAGTGGAGATATCTACCTGAACTAAGCAGCAGAATCAAGAACCTCTCTGCCTTTTTATCCCAGAGGTAGCAGAAAATTATAGTGGGTTATCAGAAAAAACTCTTGCTGAGGATCACTTATCATGCTCAGCCTCAGTTAACTGTATAGCAAAATGATTTAAAGTGATGCATTAGTGTTTTACCAAATTGGCTCCTCTGCTTGAAGCAATAATATTATTTTTAGATTCAATTTTACTCTGGAGTCTCTAGTTCAAGCGAAATAAGATCGCTCATCTTAGAATCTCTTTGAGGGGGGGGACACCTTTTTGAAAAGTGCATTAATTTTTGGAGTTCCTGAAGGCTCTTCCTCAGACGGACAAGGAAATTTTGTGTGTGCGTGTGTATATTTCTTAGCTCTGAAAGATAATGAGCTGCACATGATGCATGTATTTTTATGGTTCTCAGTTGACTGCACCGTGTTTTTTGTTGCTCATAATTTAGAACTGCTTGCCTTTGGGAGTGTGTGTTATTGCTTTTAAAAATAGTTACTTGCAGATTTAAGATTATATTCTAGTATTTATGTGCTTCTCTGGGTGCATCTAGTCAGAAACATTTCAGGGAGGAGGATGAAATGTCAAGAAAAGGACATGAATAAGGGGGTCAAGTCAGAATAGAGCTGGAAAGGACCTTGGAGATCTTCTAGTCCAGTGGTTCTCAACCCGTGGGTCGGGACCCCTTTGGGGGTCGAACAACCCTTTCACAGGGGTCGCCTAAGACCATAGGAAAACACATATTTTCAATGCTTTTAGGAATAATTTTATGGTTGGGGGTCACCACAACATGAGGAACTGTATTAAAGGGTCGCGGCATTAGGAAGGTTGAGACCCACTGTTCTAGTCCAATCCCTTGCTCAAGCAGGAGACCCTATACGATTTCAGATAGATGGCTGTCCAGTCTTCTATTAAAAACCTCCAGTGTTAGAGCACCCACAACTTCTGGAGGCAAGCTGTTCCACTGGTTAATTGTCCTCACCATTAGGAAGTTTCTCCTTCATTCTAGGTTGCTGCAATTTTGCACTTCGAATCTCACCAGGCTCAAGATTGACTCAGCCTTCCATTCTTCTTGAGGTCGGGAAAATGAGATGGTTGGGGGCAATAGGCTGACTCTGTAAACCGCTTAGAGTGGGCTGTAGAGCACGGTGAAGTGGTATATAAGTGGTAGTGCTATTGCTTCTCTCCTTGATTAGTTTCCATCCATTGGTTCTTATCTTGCTTTCTGGTGCTTTGGAAAATAAGTTGACCCCCTCCTCTTCTTTGTGGCAGCCCCTCAGATACTGGAATATTGCTATCATGTCACCCCTAGTCCTTCTTTTCTCTAGACTGGCCATACCCAATTCCTGCAACCGTTCTTTATAACGTTTTTGTCTCCAGGCCTTTAATTACCAAGTTATTGCTTTGCTCGCCAATGGGCTTCCAGACCCAATTCAAACCACCCGGTTATTGTAACGGGCAGAAGGAATAGCCTTGAGGAACAAGGAGGAAGAGCCACAACCAAGATAATTATTTCATAAAAGAAAGTTGAATCTGAGGCAGAAATATAATTTGAGAAAGCATCTCAAACATGATCCTTCTCAGTTTTGTGAAGACAAAGGGAAGGAAGGGAGGAAGGATTTCCAAGATTCTTTTACTATAGCCAATCTGATAAAGGTACTTTTAGGCCTACGCAGCATCTGGTTCTTAATCTAGTCTGCTTTTTTAAGGGCTGACATCTGAGTTGAATATATTCACACAGAAGTGAACAGTCACCTATTTTTATTTGCATAGTAGTAGCTGGATACCCGTGCTTCGCTACGAAGCTATGTGATCGGGCTTGATAAATTGACAGTTAAAGCTTGAAGATTAATGAGTAGTTACAATTGGCCTCTCCTCTCCCCTTCTCTCCCTCAGGCTTGCCCCCACAGAAGTCTCTCCTCTCCTATCCCCCTTCTCTCCCTCAGGCTGGCCCTATTGATCCTCTCCTATCCCCTTCTCTCCCTCAGGGTTGCCCCACAGAAGCCTCTCCTATCTTATCCCCTTCTCTCCCTTTCAGGCGGGGAGTAGAATGTCTAAACTCCCAGCCTGCAGGCCGGATGAGTCACACGCTGGACACGCCCATGCCCAAGTGGCAGTTGGAACAGAGTTCTTTTCAGGTGGAGAGAGGGAGTAGAACGTCTAACTCCTTAGCATCAGAGCATGTTAATAATAATAATATAAGAAATGCTAATGATCTGATGGTCATTTCGAAAAATCATTTTGTAGCGAGCACCTTGAAGCCAAGAGGAACATACGTGCCAAATTTCAAGTTTGTAGACTTTACGGTTCTAGAGATTTCATGATGATGCGCGAGTGGTATTTCACTTTTATATATACAGATCAGTGGTGAAATGTAAAATTTGTTACTACTGGTTCTGTGGGCATGGCTTGGTGGAGATAATGTGACTGGGTGGGTGTGGCCAACTTTTTTTAAAAAAAAACTTTTAAAAGCATTTTTTCTACAGTTTGTAGAAAAAATGCTTTTAAAAGGCTCTGACGATCCCAGCTGAGCCGCGCGATCATCAGAGGCTTTTTTTTTTACCTTTAAAAGCATTTTTTCTACAACTTCAAAAAAAAAAAGCCTCTGATGATCGCGCGGCTCAGCTGGGCATGGGCGGGGGGGCAGGGATTTTTGCTACCGGTTCTCCGAACCACCCGCCACCATCACTACCGGATCAGGCGATCTGGTCTGAACCGGGAGCATTTTACCCCTCATACCCCTTAACCGTAATTAAGTTTGGATTGTGGTGAAAACATTTGGCATGAGACGGTCTCTATCCCGCCAAGCTTGTACACACTCACTTGCCCTTCCTTCTCAAATCCCTGCCCTCCGCACCTGCTTAAATAGACCAACACCAGACCATCAATCTTCAACAAACCAGGCCCAGAGGGCTTCTTGCTATGCAATCAAGGCGAACTATTCCATTAATAGGAATCAGTAGGGGGTTCCTATCGCTTCTCTTTCAGCGAGGATTTTCATGCTGACTTCATGCCTATTACGGTTGAGCAAGGAAGCTCCTTATTTGCTTGTATCAGCAAGTCATGAAATAGATGTGCTTCAAAATGCTTGTCCCCTGAGGTCCTTGCCCTTCATGGGGCATCAGCTATAGCTCTCCAGATTCAAGAGGGTACGAACCGAAGATCAAGGATTTGTGCTTCAAGGGAGTTGGGAGAAACGGGGGGGAGGGGGGGCAGGGAGTTGTCATCCCACAAGCAATTCTGAGCCGCAGCAGCGGTTTCATTAAAGCCGTGTCTCCATGAAGATATTTTACCTCCTTTGATCAGTGCGCTGTTATTTTACACGCTGCGCTGCCATATCTAAATAATTCATAATTTCTCAGGGGTGGGTGGGTGGATGGGTGCTTCTCTGCTCCTATTGCAAGGCTTAGGCAAGATAATCATACAGAAGAAACTGCGGGGAAACTCCAGTTTGAGAGAGGAAAGGTTAGATGAGATATTGTCTCGGGTTAAAGACGAGGTCACCTTTTTTTTGCCAAAGTATGGCGTTTTCTACTTTTGCAGAGGAAAACGGGGCCCGTGCCATACTGCCCACCCAGGTACCTTTTAACAGAGCCAGTTATAGAATGGTGGTAGAGGGTGGTAGAGCAGGGGTGAAATGCTCCCAGTTCGGACTGGATCACCCGATCCAGTAGTGATGGAGATGGGTAGTTCGGAGAACCGGTAGCAAAAATCCCTGCCCCCCCCCCCCCCCCCACCATTGCCCAGCTGAGCCGCACAATCATCAGAGGCTTTTTTTAAAAAACTTTTAAAATAATTTTTTCTACAACCTCTTCAGCCAAAAAATGCTTTTAAAAGTAAAAAAAAAAAAAAGCCGCTGATGGTCGTGTGGCTCAGCTGGGATCGTCAAAGGCTTTTAAAAGAAAAAAACTCTTTTTTTTCTTTTAAATGCCTCTGACGATCCAAGCTGAGTTGCCTGATCGTCAGAGGCATTTAAAAGAAAAAAAGCCTCTGCCGATCAGGCAACTCAGCTGGGATCGTCAGAGCCTTTTGAAAGCATTTTTTTACAACCTCTTCGCCGAGCTCAACTACAACCTTTTTATTTCTTAGCTGTAAACAAGAAGGTGTGGAGTAGGAGTTGCCACCGTTCAGTGGCTTTGCACAAGAGCAGCCAAGTTTCCAGCTGTGTTCCAATTTTGCCAACCTTGACCGGTGAAATGTCAAAAAAAAAAAAACAACCTTCTTTGCGGCCTTTTGTGAAAATAAACGGTCGGGTGTGTTTTTGCCAGGAAAACTACATGGACCTCAGAATTCAAGCTTAATTTGAAGAGATTAGAAAACAGGGATTATTTACACAGGGGAAAACCACAGTAAAATCCTAGTTTCATTCTTAAAGAAAATTAAATCCATCTCTGGGATTCTGAGATCACTGAAATAATAGTTGTGTATGTGTGTGTTTGTCTCTCTCTCTCTGTGTGTGTGTTTATGTGTCACAAAGAGGCTGCAGGGAATAATCTCCTATGGCCCACTTCTTAATAGACAGCTCCTGTCAGCTTCTCTGAAGCTTATTTGAAGCTTAAAAAAAAAACAAAGTAGAAGCCATTTCAGTTTGTTAAAGCAGTTAGATCATCAATGTCACTACTGCCATGATATCATCTCTGAAACCAGCAAATTCATGGCCAGACTACAGAGTTTAATGTTTTCTTCTCTCTTCCATAAAACAGAAAATTTCCAGCCAGAGTCCACTGGAGATGGACGGTTAGAATAGAATAGAATAGAATAGAATAGAATAGAATAGAATAGAATAGAATAGAATAGAATAGAATAGAATAGAATAGAATAGAATAGAATAGAATAGAATAACAGAGTTGGAAGGGACCTTGGAGGTCTTCTAGTCCAATGCCCTGCCCAGGCAGGAAACCCTACACCATTTCAGACAAATGGTTATCCAACATCATTTTAAAAACTTCCAGTGTTGGAGCATTCACAACTTCTGGAGGCAAGTCATCCCACTGATTAATTGTTCTCACTGTCAGGAAATTTCTCCTTAGTTCTAAGTTGCTTCTCTCCTTGATTAGTTTCCACCCGTTGCTTCTTGTTCTACCCTCAGGGGCTTTGGAGAATAGCTTGACTCCCTCTTCTCTGTGGCAACCCCTGAGATATTGGAACACTGCTATCATGTCTCCCCTAATCCTTTTCATTAAACTAGACATACCCAGTTCCTGCAACCATTCTTCATATGTTTTAGCCTCCAGTCCCCTAATCTTCTTGGTTCTCTTCTCTGCACTCTTTCTAGAGTCTCCGCATCTTTTTTACATCGTGGCAACCAAAACTGAATGCAATATTCCAAGTGTGGCCTTACCAAGGCATTATAAAGTAGTATGAACACTTCACGTGATCTCGATTCTATCCCTCTGTTTATGC
Source organism: Arizona elegans (assembly GCA_022577455.1). NCBI lineage: Eukaryota > Metazoa > Chordata > Lepidosauria > Squamata > Colubridae > Arizona > Arizona elegans. Next base: position 8,859,442 of record JAKOOJ010000016.1, read on the forward strand.
AGCCCAGAACTGTGTTGGCTTTTTTGGCAGCTGCTGCACACTGCTGGCTCATATTTAAATGGTTGTCCACTAGGACTCCAAAATCCCTCTCACAGTTACTACTATTGAGCAAGGTTCCACATATACGGTTAATAAATTTAAATTTGTATTGAGAATTCCCAAAACTTGGTGCTGCCATTATATGACATCTATTGATTCTCCTCCTCAAAAATGCACTTTGTCCGCAACTTATTTATTTTTGCTCAACTTTCTCTTAGGTGGAGATGAAACAAGAGGCATCTCCATTCATCCCCAAAGTTTGAAAATCCTGTTCTCATATAATAGTATGTTTTTACACCCCTGGACTCATAATATTGATTCTGAACAAAGCAGTCAAGTCTCTTTCTGTGCAACTTACAGGTAACTAATGGCCTCATTCCCCCACTTTCTAGCTACAGGTAAAAGGTAAAGGAGTCCCTGAGGATTTTACTCTGCTAGTTGCTGCTGACTTTAGGAGTCAGTGTTCATCTCTTGTTTAAGAGAGCCAGCATTGTCCAAAGGTATTTCTGCTGCAATCATGTGGCCAGCATGATGTCACGGAGCACTGTTACCTTCCTACCAAAGTGGGAAGTCGGGTGGAAAGCCAGTAGCCCAGGTTTGATACCCGTGCACCACATGATGGAGTGAGCTCCTGTCCTCACCCCAGCTCCTGCCAACCTAGCAGTTCGAAAGATGCGAGTAGATAAATAGGTACCACTTCAGTGGGAAGGTAACAGTGCTCTAGTTACAGGAGGGAAACCCAAAAAATTGGAGATGCCCAGAAATGGTTGAAATTCTACTTCATTGGCCAAAGCTCTGAAAATCCTATTTTGAAAGAATAGTAGGTATTCCAGATTTTTGGACGGACTGAAGTTCTGACTTCATGCCAGAGCAAAGGAAGAACCAAATGCGCTGAAGAGATTTCCACCAACTCATCCTCCTGGGTAAGACATAGCAATAGGAAGAGAAAAAAAAATATTGTATGTAACTTTTTTAAAAATCTCTTCCTCATCAGAATGAGCCACTTATTTCCCTCTTCTTCCCCTAAAATATTTTAAATTATCTGCTATGATAGTTTTAAAAATGGAGTTGCAATTTTTTCCGTTCGTCTGACTCCTAACTTGTCCTAACAATCCTACTGAACAGACCTCCATTGTGGTCCATTTTCTCACCACAATCAGTGTCAGTATTTTGTTGACATTGTCCGTCTGGCTGTGATAATGGCACAATTCCATAGGATAGTATCTACCTCACTGGAGACCTGTTTGCTCTTGATTAGCTCCCTGGCTGTCTCTGAGTTGAGGCTTTGTCTCTGTAAGACTTAAACATGAACTGTTGACATTCCAGAGTTCTCATCTCATCACTTTAGTTCCTCTCCATTACCCTTATGTATTTTCAGTTTTGCTTCCAGCTTTGCCCTGGCCTTTTTTCCAGTTTTATTTTTACTCATTCTCCAAGATCTAAGGGGTACTGTGCAGCACAGCTTTTGCAGTGATTTGGGAAGGAATCTGGAATTTGTGAGCAAATTTAAATGCAGCATAACAGTTCTAGAAACTAGTCAAATACCTATAGAAAGGGCAGGCATTAGGGAGCTACAGCAAATATTATATTATATACCGGTGCATATATGTATAAAGGTACATAGGGATGCGGTGGCTCAGTGGCTAAGATGCTGAGCTTGTCGATCGACAGTTCGGCAGTTCAGCTGTTGGAATCCCTAGTGCTGCGTAACGGAGTGAGCTCCCGTTACTTGTCCCACCTTCTGCCAACCTAGCAGTTCGAAAGCACATAAAAAATGCAAGTAGAAAAATAGGGACCACCTTTGGTGGGAAGGGAACAGCGTTCCATGCGCCTTTGGCATTGAGTCATGCCAGCCACATGACCATGGAGACGTCTTCGGACAGCGCTGGCTCTTCAGCTTTGAAACAGAGATGAGCACCGCCCCCTAGAGTCAGGAACGACTAGCACATATGTGCAAGGGGAACCTTTACCTTTATCTATCTATCTATGTATGTGTGTGTGTGTGTGTGTGTATTTATTTAAAAGTTTTAAACAAGTATAAAAATTGATGCAAACTAATATAAAGTAAGGGGGGGAACAAAGCATTTTTTTAAGAGACAAAAAGAGAAATGTTGAAGAAAAATAGAAGGAAATTGTATATTTCCTTAAGGGTTTTATTGATTGGGGTTCTTTAGGCATCAACAATTCCAAAATCACAGGCAAGAAAGGCTTCATAATTTTTAGAGTGACTAGGCACTTTATTGAGAAATTAAATTTCTCCATAAAGAAATTTAACCTACCCTGTTTCCCCAAAAATAGGACATCCCCTGATAATAAATCCAATTGGGCTTTTGAGCACATGCACTAAAATAACCCTTTCTCCCCCCCCGAAAATAAGCCCTCTCCGAAAATATTTAAATGCAGAGCTGGAAATCAGGTAAGATGGCAAGAGGAGCCCCATCTTGCTCCACGCACCCCAAAATAATAAGACCTCCCTGAAAATAAGGCCAAGCACTTATTTCAGGGTTCAAAAAAATATAAGACAGGGTCTTATTTTCGGAGAAACTCGATATTCTCCAAAGCATAACAAGAAGCAATGGATGGAAACTTATCAAGGAGAGAAGCAAGCTAGAACTAAGGAGAAATTTCCTGACAGTGAGAACAATTAAGGGTTGGACAGTGGAACAGCTTGCCTCCAGAAGCAAGCAGAACCTCCACTGGAAGTTTTCAAAAAAAGATTGGACAGCCATTTGTTTGGAATGGTATAGGGTCTCCTGCCTGAGCAGGGGGTTGGACTAGAAGACCTCCAAGGTCCCTTCCAACTCCATTATTCTATATTTCCACATGGAACCTTTGTTCAGCATCAGCTCCAAGTTTTGTGGATTCCTACACTATCGTAGCTGCTCATCAGATGAACTGATTTATTTTTGACTCAGCTGTGATATATCTCCAGTTGAGTTTTAAGTGATTTTCCTTTCTCTCTGCTGAAGCTCTGTGGAGAAATTGTGAAACATTCCAGTTACCTGCCTCCCACCTCCTGGACTCAACTCAGCTTTGCTTTCTCCTCTTCCGTAGGGAATCAATTGTTGGAGCACTTTACTGAAATGTTACTACCGTATTTTTCGGAGGATAAAATGCACCTAGGTTTTTGGGGAGGAAAATAAGAAAAAAGCTGATTGGCGGGAGGATCGGCCTCCTGGAATACCCCCAATCAGCTGTTCCCAGAGGTAAATTTTAGCAACAGGTTCCTTGGTTGTGAGCTCTGTGCCTTGCCTTTTTTTGCTTTTTTTTCTGCCTCTGGAACTTCTGAAACTCTGTTTCAAGAAAAACTTTTTTTTCTGCCTCCGAAAGCCTCCGAAACAGAGCTTCAGGGAAAAAGCTTTTTTTTCTGGAGCTTCTTTCAGAGGCTTTTTTTCTGAAGCTTCTTTCAGAGGCTTTTATTCTGAAGGACTATGGTATGTAGATTAACCTCCTCCGATCTGTTGGTTATTGTGTCATTCTCCAGATTTGTTAACATAGTTCAGTTAGAACCTTTACTGATTCTTCTTTTGTTGCTTGCCATATTATTTTAGATAAAATCCTTTCAGAGGCTTTTTTTTTTCTGAAGCTTCTTTCAGAGGCTTCTTTCAGCCTCTGAAATCTCCATTTGGGAGGCTGGGCAGGGCTACATTCGGAGTATAAGACTCATCCAAATTTTCACCCTCTTTTTTGGGGCGGGGGAAAGATGCATCTTATACCCCGAAAAATGCGGTATTTTGTTTTTCACTGCTCTTTAAATTTTTACAAAATGTTTAGCAGCCTTCTTCCCCCTTCTTCTTTATGCTTGAGAAAGGGCAAGAGAGGAAAGAAAAAGAGCCTTGGTAGTACAGTGGTTTAAGGCACCCTGTTATTAAGCTGGTTATTAAGACCAGATGCCTGCAATTACTGCAGGTTCGAATCTCGCCAAGGCTCAAGGTTGACTCAGCCTTCCATCCTTTCTAAGGTAGGTAAATTGAGGACCCAGTTGTGGGGGCAATAAGCTGACTTTGTATAAATATACAAAAGTATGAAGGCTATTGCTGAGCACATTGTAAGCCGCCCTGAGTCTCCGGAGAAGGGCGGCATATAAATCATATAAAGGGGTAGGCACTGATTGAAAGAGGTGCTTTGAGCATCTGCAGTGATGGAAAGGGTCATGGGTTGCCTTCTGGCTGCTTTTCCGGACTTGGAGGAATAAAAATGGGGCAATGTGGAACTGCTAAAAGTCTCTGTGTCTTGATAAGGGAGGATAATTTATAGTTTGGGGCTGAAATTAGGGATCTTTGGTGCTCTCTGAGCTTGGTTGTCATTATTATTATTTTGTAGACATTTCATTACCCAACTAGGTAACATTATCAGTGCTAAAAGGGAGTGGGGTGTGTGGAGAGGAAGAGGAGGAAGACTAGGGGTTCTTGGCAGGGGTGGGCTTCAAAAATTTTAGCAAAGAGTTCTCTGCCTGGTTGCTGGGTGGGCATGACCTAACCGGCCTCCTGCACCATGGCAGCGGGGCTGGTTTTGCCCTCCCCAGGCTCCGGAGGCTTTCCTTGAGTCTCCAGGAGGGTGAAAACGGCCTCCCACGGCCCTCCAGATGCCCTCTGGAAGTCAGAAACAGCCCCGTTTCCGGCTTTCCCAAACTTCTGCCTCCGTGCGTGCTCTGAACTTACCTGCATCCAAAACAGGCCACATGGGGACTCCTGGGAGAGGGCGGGAGGGGTGGGACTCCTGGGAGAGGGCGGGAGGGGCGGGAGGGGTGGGAGGGGCCAGCCAGGAGTGGGATTTGGGGGTTCTCCAAACTGCACAGAATCTTAGCTAGAGGTTCTCCTGAACCCCTGAGAACCCCCCAGCAGCCCACCGCTGGTTCTTGGTACTCTCTCAGCTTGATGCTTTTCTTGCAAACATTTCATTACCCAACTAGGTAACATTATCAGTGTTAGAAGAGAGGAGGAAAGGAAGAAAAGGACTACTATGGTCATTTTCTTGCAGATGTTTCATGCCCTTATCTCGGTGTCTTCTTACCCTATTTTTTGAACTTTGTCACCTGAAATTCTTGCATCCCCCACTATCACAAGGCATTTGCAGAGCCCTCTTAAATCATGCTTTGGGAGGAGAAAGTATGAAGGGAAGATTGATTCAGGATGTTGGGACGTGGGGTAAGATAGAAGTGGCAGCCGTCAAAGGCAGTACTGCAGGTAGTCCTCGACTTAAGGCCACAATGGAGCCCCAAATTTATCTCGCTAAGTGAGACCGTTGTTAAGTGAGTTGTACCCCATTCGTCGACCTTTTTTTTTTCTTTCTTAATTTGATTTATATGACGTCCTTCTCCGGAGACTCAGGGCGGCTTACAGTGCATTAAGCAATAACCTTCATACTTTTGTATATTTTATACAAAGTCAGCTTATTGCCCCCACAAACTGGGTCCTCAATTTACCTACCTTAGAAAGGATGGAAGGCTGAGTTGACCTTGAGCCTTGGCGAGATTCAAACTTACTTTTAATTGCAGACAGCTGTTGTTAAATTACAGTGCTTAGTCTGCAGAGCTATCCAGGCTCCTTGTTGTTAAGTGAATCGCTGCAGTTGTGAAGTTAGTAACACGGTTGTTAAGTGAATCTGACTTCCCCATTGTCTTTGCCTGTCAGAAGGTCACAAAACAAGATCACATGACTCCCGGGATACTGCAACCATCCTAAATACATGCCAGTTGCCAAGCGCCCAAATTTTGATCACATGACCTTGGGGATGCCGCAATAGTCATAAGTGTGGAAAAACGATCACTTTTTTTCAGTGGCGTTGTAATTTCAGTCACTAAACAAATGGTTGCCAGTCGAGAACTACCTGTATTAGGAAAATAATCTTCAAACTGTCATCTTCTTGGAGATTAGATTAGCCCCAATCCTTTTCTACAGCTTTGAAGAACGGAAAGTGTCAGGCCTGGAAGCCATCTTTTACATTGGATCTTCAGGCCTGCCACATTTACTACTGTGGGAAACTGGGAGGGGGGATTGAATGGAGCCAGGGTGATATGTAGTCATAATAACATTCCTTTCTCAGAGAGTCAAGGACATCTTGCCCTGCACCTGGACGGTTGGAACTGGGAGGCATCTCCAGCTGGGACGGTGCTTTGATTGGACCTTGTGATGGACTTGTGGGTGTTGGGCAGGGACTTGGTCTTTCCTATGGGTGGGGAAAACCTGGAAACTTTCAGATTCGGGTTTTCCCAGATGTGCCAATATGACACATCTAATAAAATGGAACTTTGAGGAACTTCAAGCCTCGGAGTCTTCTTTCGGTGGGGGTGTTACTTGGAACCCTGAGATTCTGGGCATGTCATTTGTGACATTGGTGCTACGGCATTATGACACATCTGATGTTGACCCTCCCTCAGTTAGGTAAAGGTGAGTCTCATTTTAGAACAAGAACAAGACCGTCAGTAGTGGGTTTCACTTACCTTTGCTACCGGTTCGGAACTGTGAACACACGCATGTGCGTGCTCACTTCACTCACATGCAGCACTTCTACACATGTGCAGAGCGTCAGTGATGACATCCGGGAGCTGGGCGGAGCCTCCCGCCACCGCTGCTACCGGTTCACCCAAACCAGGGCGAACTGGTAAAAACCCACCCCTGAAGACTGTCCTTCACCTGACATTCTAAAGATGACCAGAACTCTATTATTTTCCTCAGCCACGAGACGGCAAACCGTGGAGACGCTATTAAAAACATAACATTCAATTGACCTTTTGCTTATCTATAAATGTAGAATGAGCTGTGTAGACCGGTATCGTTGGTTCGCCGGGGAAATCATCGCATGGAAATTTATTTCCTTGCACTTGCCGTAAAAAATAAATTGCTCCCCGGAAAGCATGAGAGATGTGAATGCCACGTTCGTCTGTGGCCACCACCCAATAATAAGATTATTATGGAAGAGAGGCTGGCTGCCCCCCACCCTTCCCCAGAGAACCATAATTGCGTGGCTGCGTTATCAAATTTTCTGTCATCAAATTGCCACATGGGCATTCGGAGTAGGAGAAGGATCGCGTGCTTTAAGCTTGGCGGCTCATGATTTAAGAAGCTTACATTCTCTGATTCATGGATCGCATTAAGGGATGGTTTGTTAAGCCATAGTTTAGGGGATAAAATACAAATGTCTGGATGGTAAAACACACAAACACACACACATACACTGAGCCTCACATAGCCATACACAGTGGTATAAATTCGATGTCTTACGAAAGCATGTGTGTGTCTTAGGTTGCCAGCACTCCCCAATGTGAGTCAACATATTCTTCTAAACCTCTTTCTGTAGACTCTAGCAAGCAAGGGACAACAAAACTACGCTGTGTTGTCTGCTTGTTTAATCTTCCGGTTGTTTTGAGATGCTAATTCTGAGTTCAGTGTTATGAGATGCAAAAATGGAAACCTCCTTTCTTCACAATATATAAAGGTAAAGGTTCCCCTCGCACATATGTGCTACTCATTCCTGACTCTAGCGGACGGTGCTCATCTCCGTTTCAAAGCCAAAGAGCCAGTGCTGTCCGAAGACATCTCTGTGGTCATGTGGCCGGCATGACTCAATGCCAAAGGTGCACGGAACGCTGTTACCTTCCCACCAAAGGTGGTCCCTATTTTTCTACTTGTGTTTTTTACGTGCTTTCGAACTGCTAGGTTGGCAGCAGCTGGGACATGTAATGGGAGCTCCCCCGTTATACGGCACTAGGGATTCGAACTGTTGAACTGCCGACTTTTCGATCGACAAGCTCAGCGTCTTAGCCACTGAGCCACTGCCTCCCCCAATATATATTCACAAGATATATCTACCTCAATTTTCTAACTGATTGATCAATTTTTGTTTGTCAATTGCACTTCTATTCTGTTTTCCCTCGATCGCTGTCCATAGTGGCAGCAGAAATACAAGATAAATAACATATTTATGCTATATTGAATCAATTAATTTGGAGTCTTCTACTGTCTGGTTTAAATTGTAAGCCACTTCCATCTTTCACTTCACCTTTCAATCAACAGGTATTTGCTTGTTCTTTTGTCGGCCTTAAGAGGCACCCAGAGAGCCATATGGTCTGGTTCAAGGGTATCCAATCCCGGATCCATGGACCACCACAGAGCCATGGCATGCCAGAAATCAGGTCACATAAACAAGCGAAGCCCAATCCTCAGGATGCAGACAACATGCTAAACCACACCCCTTCCGATCCGTGGAAAAACCTCTCTCCACAGAACTGGTTCCTGGTATCCAAAAGGTTGGGGGCCATTGGTCTAGGGCAGGGGTGTCAAACTCGAAGCCCGCCGTCCAGATCTGGCCAATGATGTGGTTGGATCCAGCCAGCGGGGCCATCCTGAAAAATGTAAGGGGCCAGCCTGCTTCGTTTCAGCCCAGTTTACTTGCGTCACTTTGGCCCGGTCTATCCAGTGCAAAGAGGAAATATCGGGCCAGCGTGGCTTCAGCCCGGTCTACCTAATGCGAAAAGGAAACATGCCAGCAGTTTGGGAAATGGCGTCAAGCTGGCCACACCCACCCAGTCAGTCATGCCCAGCGAGTGGCATCAAGCTGACCATGTCCACCCAGCTGGCCACACCCACTCAGTCGGTCCCGCCCAGCGAGTGGCATCAAGCTGGCCATGTCCACCCAGCTGGCCACACCCACTCAGTCGGTCCCGCCCAGCGAGTGGCATCAAGCTGGCCACGTCCACTTAGTTGGCCATGCCCACCCAGCTGGCTACACCCACCCAATCGGTCATGCCCAGTGAGTGGCATCAAGCTGGTCACGTCCACCCAGCTGGCCACACCCTCCTAGTTAGCCACACTTTCCTAGTCAGCCATGCCCTCCCCGGCTCCCCGAGGTCAACCCCAGCCCTGATGTGGTCCTCAATGAAATTGAATTGGATACCCTTGGTCTAGTGGTTAAGGCATCAGGCCAGAAACTAGGAGCCTGGGAGTTCTAGGTCTGGGTTAGGCATGAAACCAGCTGGATGACCTTGGGCAAAATATGAACCATTGCCATGAACACTGAAGGACTTGTCCAGGCAGTCACCAGGGATCAACATTGACTCAAAGGCATGCGCTCACACCCAAAAAGAGACACCTGGTCAATATGGGCAGAGTGATTCTACCTTGGGAATCTCTGTTTTTTTCCTTGCCTGCTTTGTTCCTTCACGGGTTGATGAGGAGGAGAAATTCTGTCCGATGCCGATAGTACCAGATTGACGAAAGCTGCTTTGTATCTAGAAATCCAGTTGTGTCTTTTATTTTTCCTTTTATGAGCTAACTGGCTGCCTCTTCGACAAGTCTTATGTTTTGGAGCATGAGGTCACCTCTGGAGAAGAGCCAAGGCAATTAGATTAATCCGATGGTCATTGGAGCAAGCGTTAAGCTGTCTTTTTGGTGAAGGATCAGGTTCTAGGGATCTTACTTTTCCTGGTTTTTTTTTTTTTTTAAAGGATCCGCTTATCTCCTACTACACACATTTCCAGATACCCTCACATGGAATGGAAGAAGCGAAGCCATCAGAGATACAAATGAAAGCATTTGTGTGTGTGTGTTAAGTTGCCAGCACTCCCAAATGTGAATCAACATATTTTTTTCCAAACCTTTCTGTAGACTCTAGCAAACAAGGAATCACAAAATCATGCTGGCTTGTCTGCTTGATTAACCTTCTGCTTATTTTGAGATGCTAATTCTGAGTCAGGTTGAGCAACCAATCTTGTTTCCCAGTTCACATGATGTTACCTTGCCTAAAGCAACCATTGCTATCTCAAGACCATCAAATCCCACCTCCAAACTTTTTCCCATACAGCAATACCATAGACTTAGATAGAGTTTTTTTCAGTAGGTCTCCTTCTAAACAAAACATTGAATACAGTCATTTAATGATTATACTTAATATATATATATATATATATATATATATATATATATATATGCATATTCTTTCTAGCCAGGTTTTACCTACGTAAGCTAGGTTGTTCTGCAGCTCTGACTGTGTGAAATCTCATTCACCAACCTCAGAGCTCCTCCTCTGCTGACAAACTGCAACTCTGCGTTGCTCTCTGGGAGACTCAGATAGCTATTTCTGCCTTATAACGCTTCGTCAGTGAGCCACACCCACTTCTCAGATATTCCCCCTGTAAAGGTACAATGTGTCTTTTTCTGTTTTTCGTAGGCTTTTATGTGCATATTCTTTCTAGCCAGGTTTTACCTACGTAAGCTAGGTTGTTCTGCAGCTCTGACTGTGTGAAATCTCATTCACCAACCTCAGAGCTCCTCCTCTGCTGACAAACTGCAACTCTGCGTTGCTCTCTGGGAGACTCAGATAGCTATTTCTGCCTTATAAGGCTTCGTCAGTGAGCCACACCCACTTCTCAGATATTCCCCCTGTAAAGGTACAATGTGAAAACAGAAAAAGACACATTGTACCTTTACAGGGGGAATATCTGAGAAGTGGGTGTGGCTCACTGACGAAGCCTTATAAGGCAGAAATAGCTATCTGAGTCTCCCAGAGAGCAACGCAGAGTTGCAGTTTGTCAGCAGAGGAGGAGCTCTGAGGTTGGTGAATGAGATTTCACACAGTCAGAGCTGCAGAACAACCTAGCTTACGTAGGTAAAACCTGGCTAGAAAGAATATGCACATAAAAGCCTACGAAAAACAGAAAAAGACACATTGTACCTTTACAGGGGGAATATCTGAGAAGTGGGTGTGGCTCACTGACGAAGCCTTATAAGGCAGAAATAGCTATCTGAGTCTCCCAGAGAGCAACGCAGAGTTGCAGTTTGTCAGCAGAGGAGGAGCTCTGAGGTTGGTGAATGAGATTTCACACAGTCAGAGCTGCAGAACAACCTAGCTTACGTAGGTAAAACCTGGCTAGAAAGAATATGCACATAAAAGCCTACGAAAAACAGAAAAAGACATATATATATATATATATATATATATATATATATATATATATATATATATATATATATATATATCAATTTTCTTACTTCTTCGTAGGGTCTATGTGTGTTTTTCTTCTAGCCAGGTTTTCCCTACGTAGCCAAGATTTTTTTTTTTTTTTTGTAGCTCCAGCTCAGTAGAATCTCATCTACTCGGTTCTGGGCTTTTTTCCTTTCTAACACCTAGCAAGCTCTGACTGCTAGGTGGGAGACCTAAATAGATCCATTTCTAGCTCGTTAGCTGTCGTCAGTAGGCCACACCCACCTCCTCCCTGTAAAGGCATAGTATCAATTTTCTTACTTCTTCGTAGGGTCTATGTGTGTTTTTCTTCTAGCCAGGTTTTCCCTACGTAGCCAAGGTTTTTTTTTTTGTAGCTCCAGCTCAGTAGAATCTCATCTACTCGGTTCTGGGCTTTTTTCCTTTCTAACACCTAGCAAGCTCTGACTATATATAATAGGCCGGGCTATCAACATAATAATTTTAATTTGGGGTATTTAAAATTTTTGGGATTTTAATTGGAGCCTAATTATTTAATGATTTTAAATTTTAATTGTTGTTTTGTTTTGTGTTTTTAAATAGGCTGTACACCGCCCTGAGTCCTTCGGGAGAAGGGCGGTATAGAAATAAAATTATCATTATTATTATTATTATTATTATTATTATTATTATTATTATTATTATTATTATTATTATATTGTTTGAATCATCCTGCACTCTCAAACCAAGTGCATGCTGGGAAGCCAGACTCCATTTTCCTTTAGCATTTGGAGTAGACAGGTGGCACATGGAGCCATATCTGTGGGCATGCAAGCATTGCCCTAGCTCAGCTCCAGCGCCAACTGATTTCTGGGCCTTCCTGGATGTTGGGAAATAGGCTGTTTCTAGCCTCCAGAGGGCCTCTGGGGTGGGGAGGCCGATGTCGCCCTTCCCAGGCTCCTAGAAAGCCTCTGGAGCCTGGGGAGGGCAAAAAATGGGTCTACCGGGCCCACCGTGCCATCACGTGCTAAAAGCAGGGGGAGCACAGGGGGGGTGGCACATGCATGCGCGGGGGATGGGGCGCATTGAATTATGGGTGTGGGCATACACACATGTGACCCCCCCCATGTTCCCCCCACTTTGGCATGCGATGGCAAAAAGATTAGCCATCACTGTCCTAGGACAAGCCCACATCCCACAGACAGAGCATCGCATACTTGGTTCTCATCATAGGTATCCCTATTTTCCCCAGTTTCACCATATCCTGTTCTTTCAATAAAGCATCCAGATCTACATACACGGTCTGTTTTATTGGAGGATAGGTGGGTTTAGCTGTGTGTCGAGCGGCACACAGACTTAACATGTAGTGAGGACAGAAGAGCTAACAGCCTATGGACATGAATCTTCTTTATGAACGATCAGCACCAGCTTGGAGTTAGATAAGGGCCAATGGAATTCAAGGGAGGTTGGACTTAGTTCGCTTGTGGCTATGTAGGGATTCTAGACTGATCCCTCTTTTAACTCTGCCCCCAGGTTCTGCCACTCTTTTTCCTACATCATACTACTTTGCTTTTTTTATTGTTTAAAATAGATTTTAAAATGACTTGTTGGACATTAATCAAGGTGGCGTCTCCACTATCTATTCCATGTCTCAATTCTCCTTCCACATATGTTGGATTTCAGCTCCCACAATTAGTTGCTCCATGACTAAGTTAAGGATTAGGTCCTTTAACCACTGTAGGATCTTCTAAACTTCTAGTCCCTTTGTTTAGTCTCTCAAATTAACTTTTAGATCATTGGATCATCAGTACTGGGTATGTAGTCTTTAAATTGGTTTTCATTCTGCTGGAGCTACATAAATAAAATATGATCATTTCCCATAAGATTTCTTGAAGGGACATGAAGTTCCCCTTGTAAAAAAAATTTAAAAAAAAAATATTTGTTGCCTACATATGCATTGTTAATTATTTAGGTGTGCTTGCAAGCCATACATTCACTTCCTTTCCCTTAGAACATTTGCTTCTCCCTTGTGGCTTAAACTGCCGGCATTTTTACTATATCTTGATCAAAATGAAGTAGAACCCAGGGATTTTTAAAGGTATTATATTGTCCATGGATCATAGTCAGTTATCCCTCATGAAATACAATATAAACATTTAGATATAGCAATTTTGGAACAGCATTGCAATGTTGCAAAGATTTCTTTTTACAAGCCGGTGTTTTTCCACCCGATTCCTATTCAGTGATGAAATTTCCTTGAAGCTTGATTACACAGTTCTTTAAAAAAGCATCCCAGGATTTTGGTGATTTGTCTAAAAACAGCTTTCACACATCAGTGACTTTCCTTTCTTCTTTAAATGAAATAGTCAAGTTCAGATGTTGTTTGAAAAGAAAGCTTCTGTCATTTACTCCACCAATGATGTAACAGCCTACCTGATAATTACCTTGTGACAGAGCTCCTCCAAAAATTAAAAAAGAAAGAAGATCATATATATATATCTGTAGAAGACAGCAGAGATATAAACTTCTAGGCTAGGCAGAGATAAAATTATCACCGATTAAATTAATTGTTTCTATAAATGAAATAAAATGAGTGGGTTTTTAGAGAGTAAGGCAAGGAGCACAAAAAATAAGCTGAGTGCTGGTCATATTCTCTCATTTAGAATAGAATAGAAGAACAGAGTTGGAAGGGATCTTGGAGGTCTCTAGTCCAACCCCCTGCTTAGGCAGCAAACCCTACACCACTTCAGACAAATGGTTATCCAACATCTTAAAAATTTCCAGTGTTGGAACATTCACAACTTCTGGAGGCAAGTTGTCCCACTGATGAATTGTTCTAATTTACTTTTTTACTGTAAAAATGTGTATGATAAGTAAAGTTGGGGAAAGCCTAAAACAGTATCATGTGGAGGACAGCAGCAGGAGGAGGAGGAGAGGAAAGAAGGAAAAAGAGAAAGAAAAACAGAAGGAGATGGGCAAGGAAGAGGAGGAGACAAGGTGAAGCAGGATGAGGATTGGGAAGATGAAGAAGATAATGGGAAATGGGGGAGAAGGAGAAAGAGAAAGAGAAGGACACAAGGAAAAGAAGGAGACGGCTATCTAGATTGAGGAGAAGGAGAAGTGATGGGGAGAAGAAGACAAAAAAGTAGACAAGGAGAAGAAGGAGAGGGAGATTTAGATGGAGAAAGAAAAGGAGAAGGAATGGGGAACGGGGGAGAAGAAGAAAAGTGGACAAGGAGAAGAAGGAGAAGGAAAAAGAAAAGGAAAAAGAGAAGGAGACAAGAAGGAGATGAAGAAAAAAAAAGGTGATAGAGGAGGAGGAGGAGGAGGAGGAGGAGGAGGAAATGGAAGGAGAGAGGAACAGAGATAGGGAGCAGCAGGATGGCAAACCATCTAATCAGGAAAGTGATCCAGGCAGTTCCAGACGCCCATAATTTCCAGATCTCTTTTGTGGGGAAGAAAACCATCCAGCATTTCAAATCTCGATAACTAAAACTGAAACTACCATGAAGGCGAATGAGACAAATGCCCGAGACAGAAGAACATTTTGGGGCTGGGCAATGAGGGTGAAACACAAAAAGATGAGGTATAAAAATCGACTCCCTCATTGAGTCTGCTGCCTCAGGGCACTGAAGAATATGGTGGTGCTTGAGAAAAGCTTCGTTTTCAATCCAGTCAACATCTCTCTTTCAAAATGGAGAGGGAATACCTTGGAGAGTGATATACCTTCAGATGGTTTTGTTATAAAACATCTCAGTTTTCACAGTAAAGATTATTGTCTATGTCTAGTTCATGTCTAATTTAATGAAATGTCTGGTCTAATGAAAAGGAGAATTAGGGGAGACATGATAGCAGCCTTCCAATATTTGAGGGGCTGCCACAAAGAGAAGAGGGAGTCAAACTATTCTCCAAAGCACCTGAAGGCAGGACAAGAAGCAATGGATGGAAACTAATCAAAGAGAGAAGCAACCTAGAACTAAGGAGAAATTTCCTGACAGTTAGAACAATTAACCAGTGGAACAACTTGCCTCCAGAAGCTGTGGGTGCTCCAACAGTGGACATTTTCAAGAAGAAATTGGACAAGCATTTGTCTGAAATGGTATAGGGTTTCCTGCTTAAGCAGAGGGTTGGACTAAAAGACCACCAAGGACCCTTCCAACTCTGTTATTCTGCTTGAATTCTTCCACTACCCCATAGCATCCAACAACGTCTCCTATCTGACTGTTGTATGGTATTCTTTTATTCTGTAGTTGTGTCTTCTTTGTGAAGCAGTTGTATTCTCAAATTTACAAGCGTATATGATCTGGCCCATGTTTCCAACTAATGTCACATATCTCAGTCGTTTCGTATAAGGTAAAGGTAAAGGTTCCCCTCGTACATATGTGCTAGTTGTTCCCGATTCTAGGGGGCGGTGCTCATCTCCGTTTCAAAGCCGAAGAGCCAGCGCTGTCCAAAAACATCTCCGTGGTCATATGTCTGGAATGACTCAACACCAAAGGCTCACGGAACGCTGTTCCCTTCCCACCAAAGGTGGCCCCTATTTTTCTACTTGCATTTTTACCTGCTTTCGAACTGCTAGGTTGGCAGAAGCTGGGACAAGAAATGGGAGCTCACCCTGTTACACGGCATTAGGGATTCGAACCACTGAACTGCCGACCTTTCGATTGACAAGCTCAGCGTCTTAGCCACTGAGCCACCGTGCTCCTATCATTTCATAGACTCCCTAGTATAAAATAGCAGCTATCCAAACACAACCAACAAACTTTGCTAATAGCAAATAACGTTTTCGTGTTAATGATGAAAGACTAATCTTTTGAATTAGACTTTGGTGGAAAATGGAGAAGTTAGTTGCTGCGGAATAGAGATGGCCTACGGACACACACTGTTGGCAAATAAAGTCAACTTAATTGTGTATTTGAGTGTATTTAAGCCCTTTTTTCATTTTAGAGAGATTGGCAAGGGAGTTTCCTCCTGCAATCTGATCTTTAGAAAAAATGGTGGGGGGAGGAAATGCCATCCCAGAGTTAGATGGAAAGAATGGCCTGTTTGTGGGTTTGTTTGTTTGTTTTTTAATCTTGTAAAATTAATTGCAGAATGATACATTTCCTGGTTCTTGGCAAGAGCAGATAAGTATGTTTGTTTGTTTCTTCATCCAGGGAGGGTGTCAGTTTGTTGAAAGGGTAATTTAATGTTATTGCTAATTTTCTTTCTAGTTCTCTCCATTCCCTAATCTCTTGCATGTTTTCCTTTTCCAACTGATGTTGAACGTTTAATGACCAGTGAGAATACTCAGGCCTCTTTAGAATTTTTTTTTCAGAATTAACTGGACTGTAGAGTGATGTTTAGAATAATAAATGCCAGCTATTTATGCTTCTTTCCTATCAGCATTTCACACAGCTGAGTCCAGTTGGAATATAAGAAAAATTGAAATTTACCCACTAGAAAGTGGAAAGGGAGATGATTACCCACCTATTTTTTCGTTGTTGTTGTTGTTGATTTGTGTGTTTATTAAAGACAAGCTGAATTTTTAATTCCAATTTGACTTTTACTCCCCTCTCCGCGAATACAGCCACCTTCGATCTTTATTACATTTCTGATAATTACTTTTATTTCATTAAAAAAAAAATCCCCAAACAATTTGTAATGCAATCAAGAAATGCGGACCAGTCCATCGATAAATTGTGAAACTTAGGATCAGGTAATCAGATCTGATGGGTTTGCTGATCTTGGATGTTCCAGTTTCTTTTTTTTCTTTTTGTTCCAATTTCACTGTAGAAACAGTTCCTGGATTTGACTCACTCAAGTGACCAGAGACGCTATGTATTTTGAACATTTCCTCCTGAAGGACCAGCCCAAAGAGGTCCTGCCTTTTGTTACAATCTGGGAAGTCTTCCAGCTGTCATTTAGATTTAATTTGGAACCTATTTCCAGATAGATAAAGGAAGAATGGAGGTGTCTCAATCACTTTCCTGAACCTACAAGAGACCAAAATTAAATTTAATTTGGAATCTATTTCCAGATAGATAAAGGAAGAATGGAGGTGTCTCAATCACTTTCCTGAACTCTACAGGAGACCAGAAAGGAAGAGGAGGAACCAGCGAGAGGTCCTATATATCTGGAAATCAACACCTACAAGATGAATAATTCAACCATTAACAATTTCCACACGGGGATTTCTTCTCTTCTTTCCAGTTCATGTGTATGAGAGATGCTCAAAAAAATGCTGCTCTCTTATTCTGACTTTCGGTTTGATGGAAAATTGCGTTGTGACTTTGGGAGAAGGCAGCTGTATCGGCCTGCCACAGGTTGCTGAGGGAGAGGGAATGCCCTCCCATGCTGAAATCACCTGAATATTTGCACCCCCGCCTTCCAAATTCTGTGTCTGAAAAAGTGAATAATATGAACGTCTTAATAATGTGGTCTTAAGGTAAAGGTTCCCCTCGCACATATGTGCTAGTCGTTCCCGACTCTAGGGGGTGCTGCTCATTTCCGTTTCAAAACCGAAGAGCCAGCGCTGTCCGAAGACGTCTCCGTGGTCATGTGGCCGGCATGACTCTACGCCAAAGGCGCATGGAACACCTTTGGCATT
Source organism: Arizona elegans (assembly GCA_022577455.1). Lineage (NCBI taxonomy): Eukaryota > Metazoa > Chordata > Lepidosauria > Squamata > Colubridae > Arizona > Arizona elegans. The sequence continues at coordinate 8,876,987 of JAKOOJ010000016.1, forward strand.
ACCTTCCCACCAAAAATGGTCCCTATTTTTTCTACCTGCATTTTGTACATGCTTTCAAACTGCTAGGTTGGCAGAAGTTGGGACAAGTAACGGGAGCTCACCCCGTTACGCGGCACTAGGGATTCGAACTGCTGAACTGGTGACCTTTCAATGGACAAGCTCAGCATCTTAGCCAACTGAGCCACTGCATCCCTGATGTGGTCTTATGGTCCATCATTTATGCACCCTCATTGAACCAATGCAGTTCTTTATCCCAATTTAAATTTCCACTCAACTCTGAAACTAATTTTGTTGGCATGACATATTGTGTGGTGTTGGCATGACCATAGCAATAGCATTTAGACTTATATACCGCTTCATAGTGCTTTATAGCCCTCTCTCACCAGCCAATACAATACTATTTAGTTGTGTTGGCCTGAGTAACATGTCATGAGGATCAGAGGTGGGTTTCAGCAGGTTCTGACCAGTTCTGGAGAACCGGTAGCGGAAATTCTGAGTAGTTCGGAGAACCAGGAGTAAAAATTCTGACTGGCCCTGCCCCCATCTATTCTCTGCCTCCCGAGTCCCAGCTGATTGGGAGGAAATGGGGATTTTGCAGTATCCTTCCCATGGAGTGGAGTGGGAATGGGGATTTTACAGTATCCTTCCTCTGCCACGCCCACCAAGCCATGCCACACCCACCAAGCCACACCCACAGGACCAGTAGTAAAAAAAATTCAAACCCACTACTGATGAGGATGTACCTGCACTGTATTTTGTTTTGTCCCAAGCCTACTGCATTCGAAGGAAGGATGAAAGGAAGGAAGGAAGGAAGGAAGGAAGGAAGGAAGGAAGGAAGGAAGGAAGGAAGGAAGGAAGGAAGGAAAAAGCAAGCATGCATAAATAGTATAGCTAAATTTCAGCCAGCTTTTCAGATTTTGACAGGTGATATCAGGACCTCCCAAGCTGGGGCTTGGGGTGTGAAGGGGGCAGTGGCCATGGCCCAGAGCAATTTTCTGTTAGAGACAAAGATGTGTTTTTCAGGAAGACTGTTTTGCTGTACGCAGAGAACCTGGGAGATGAACCTTCAGGAAAATAGGCTAGAATTGTTAAATAAGCAAAGAGGACCAAACATTCCTTAAGTCCTGAGAGAGACAAGATAGTATTCAGAAGAAGTTCAGACATGCTTTTCCCTGATTCACTGGAGTATAAGCACAATCGGGCTTGCAAGATTTGGTCATTATGGTTATCTCCAATATACAATTCTAGTCTCTCAGTAGAGTCTGTTTTCTGATCTCATTTGATCTAATCTAGCAAAGGCATCCTCCGATTACCCCATCTGATGGATGGATGGATGGATGGATGGATGGATGGAAGAAAGGAAGGAAGGAAGGGGAAGGGAGGGAGGGAGTGGAAGGGTAGGGAAGAGAAGGGAAGGGGAGGGAGGGAGGGGAAGGGAAGGGAGGGAGGGAAAAAGGAAGGAAGGGGGAAGATTAGAGAAGGGAAGGGAGGGAGGGGGAAGGGTAGGGAAGGGAGGGAGGGGAGGGAAAGGGGAGGGAAGGGAAGAGAGGGAGGGAGGGAGGAAAGAAGGAAGGAAGGAAGGAAGGAAGGAAGGAAGGAAGGAAGGAAGGAAGGAAGAAAGGAAGGAAGGCTTTCTGAAATCCAAATGATTTATCTTCTTGCCATATCTGATAATTTTTCTATACATCCCCATAGTTATATAACATACAGCTTTCCAAAGAATCCTAAATCTGCTGGAACAGTACTGGTCCATTATTTCACAGAGCAATAATATCTTGAAAGAGCAATCTTCTTTGGTGCTGCCAAAAGGATACTTCTAAAATTTCTTTTAAGAATCTGTCCCTTAAGATCTTTTAAAATAACCAACCTAACGTGTGCAAAATAATATTGGGTCTTCGGCGTGACCGTCTGCAATATCCGAGCCGATCGGGAAAGACCAGATATACCGAGTCATATCAATGCACTAAAGTGCTCCAGAGATCCAGACCATCATCTGATCTTCATTTGTATTCCGAACAGCTGTTCCTTCTAGTTTGCAGAGATACAGCCCAGCAAAAGCTATTATACCTCTTCAATCAAACTGATTGCTCAAGGAGGCAGGGAATCTCGTCTGAGTTATGCTTTTACATGGCCAGAATCCATGATGCGCCTGAGAAAGCTTTTAAAACAGTCTTCGGGTTTTTTGTGTTATAATTATAAGTGACATACGCTGATTTTCCTACAACCTGTGGGAGCAGGAGAGTGCTGCACTTGAACCTATTCTCTGATATTTCTCCTGAGTTCGTTTGCAAATGCAAAATGTCATATTCTGAAAAACTGAGGATTATACAGATCCACACTCAGAGGAGTTAAAGTTTGTAAGTTCACTGCTAGGGGGTAAAGGCTGAACCTTCCTTCTTGTCTCCTTCCCTGTCTCCTGTGGCCAGTGGAGGGGCAGCAGAGTCAGACAGTGAGAAGTTTGGGGAGGAACATGTGCCAGTCCTGGGGGCTGGGGAAAGCTCGGACGAGGGCTCTTCGTCAAGGGCAGAGAGGGAGATAGACAGCAGCGAGGCAAAGGAACAGCTGGAGCCTGTTCCCAGTGTGCGCATGTGAGAGCTGCCAGAAGACAAGAACAACTCAGAAAGCAGGGTCGACTTGGGAGTAACGCCACACCTTGGAGATGATTGACCCCTCCCATAGGAAACAAAAGAGGAGCGAATGGGGAGGGGGCTTTTGCAGGAAACAATTCAGTCGTTCAGTCGTTTCAAGAGTGGAAAGTTCTGTTTGTGACTCTAAGAGACTCTGTGCCAAGTTATGCCTTGCCCTGCATTGGGAAACAAGTTCCGTGGCTGCTTGCCAAATGAGATAAGGTGGGTTGATAAATATTCCTTTGAAAAACTGTTTGGACAAACCTTGCTGACTGTGAATGAAAGGAATGAAAGGAAGAGGTTTTGCAGGGACCAATTCCTGCTTCCTGCTTTTTAAGGGAGCCTAGGTCAGAACAGTCTCCCTCATCTCCCATTCTATTTTCCTTCCTTCCTTCCTTCCTTCCTTCCTTCCTTCCTTCCTTCCTTCCTTCCTTCTTTCCTTCCTTCCTTCCTTATATCTAATCCTCCCTCCCTCCTTTCTTTCTCCCTCTCCCTTCCTCCCTCCCTTCTTTCCTTACGTCTAATCCTTCCTCCCTCCCTCCCTCCCTTCCATCTAATCCTTCCTTCCTTCCTCCCTCCCTCCCTTCCTTCCTTCTGTCCATCTGTCCGTCTAATCCTCCCTCCCTCTTTCTAACCCAGGAAATGGGAAGAAGGATAAAACTTGGTTTTTCCACCACCATCCATGGAACCTTCCTTCATCCTTGTTATCCCAAGTGGCAAGAATAACAATAAAAATATGAGATTTTTTTCTTTCCACCCCTAGTCAGAGCAAATAGTGGGAATTTGAGTCAAGTCATGCATCTTACATGCAACTTATAACCAGACACCGATTTGCCCCAAAACTCAATGTTACAATTGGTGTGAGCAATGGGTGAAAATTCATCTCTCTTCTCCACCCAGCTACAACTGATCTATCATAACACAATATATACCGGTACTCTGCAGCAATCACTATATTCTCACCCTACAGGTGCTACATCATGTCCTAAACATGGCTTGGCAGCTGTCAAATGTCGGAAAGGCTGGGACTCACTCTTGGGGAAACATGACAGTTTAAGTCTACCCTGTTCTAGCAAGCTTGGATTCCCAGCCTGCTTAGTATAGATTGATCTTGCTTAGTTAGTGTAGGTAGTGAGCTTTCTTTTAGGGCAGGATTTATTGCACCTGGTTGCCTGTCTCCTTTTATTTCAAGGAGACATTTAGGACTTCCCAATGTTGCCTTAAGGTGGCTCAGTGGTGGCTCAGTGGCTAAGATGCTGAGCTTGTCGATCAAAAGGTCAGCAGTTCAGCGGTTCAAATCCCTAGTGCCACATAACAGGGTGAGCTCCCGTTACTTGTTGCAGCTTCTGCCAACTTAGCAGTTCAAAAGCACACAAAAAATGCAGGTAGAAAAAATAGGTAGGAAGGTAACAGCGTTCCATGTGCCTTTGGCGTTGAGTCATGCCAGCCACATGACCACGGAGACGTCTTTGGATAGCGCTGGCTCTTCGGCTTAGAAACGGAGATGAGCACCGTCCCCTAGAGTCGGGAACGAGTAGCACATATCGTTCCCGACTCTACCTTTTAATGTTGCCAATCTTTTACAGATTGTCGTGACATGCCTCACTTTTCTCAGGCCTCTAATCCCATCTCTGCCTTTGCGAAAGTGGCCTGCGGGGACACAGATGGCACATATCGAATTGCACACTGCGGAAAGGCAAGTGGGACATATCCACAGTTGGAATTTAATTTTAGAAATGGATGTGCACAGCTAAAGCAGCAGCCTGTTGTTAGCCTCAGTGTGTGTGTGTGAGAGGGAAACCATAACAGGCTCTCATCAAATGGGTATGTCTAGTTTGATGAAAAGTAGGACTAGGGGAGACATGATAGCAGTCTTCCAATATCTCAAGTGTTGCCACAAAGAAGAGGGAGTCAAACTATTCTCCAAAGCACCTGAGGGCAGGACAAGAAGCAATGGGTGGAAACTAATCAAGGAGAGAAGCAACTTAGAACTAAGGAGAAATTTCCTGATAGTTAGAACAATTAACCAGTGAAACAACTTTCCTTCAGAAGTTGTGAATGTTCCAACACTTGAAGTTTTTAAGAAGATGTTGGATAACCATTTGTCTGAAGTGGTGTAGGGTTTCCTGCCTAAGCAGGGGGTTGGACTAGAAGACCTCCAAGGTCCCTTCCAACTCTGTTATTCTATTCTATTCTATTCTATTCTATTCTATTCTATTCTATTCTATTCTATTCTATTCTATTCTATTCTAAATTCAGCAAAGTGCAATCCTCATTGGTAAAAGAAGAAATTGGTTTTCACTTTCTTCTGCACAACCATGCTAGGAAGTTTGCTCCCACCCCCTCACTTCTATGGGAAGAGGTTTTCTGGTTTCCTTTGTGTCCAAAGGAAGACTAGAATTTACAGTATTCTGGTTTCTGACCCAGTATCTTAACCCCTGCACCAGTGGTGAGATTCAAATTTTTTCCCTACTGGTTCTGTGGGCGTGGCTTGGTGGGGGGGGTCCTGTAACTGAGTGGGTGTGGCCAACTCGATGTCACTCAGGCCCACGCCCACTCAGTCACATGACACACCCCAACAAGCCACGCCCACAGAACCCGGTAGGAAAAAATGTGTGTATGAGCACGAGTGTCAGCGTTCCAGAAAACCCCCAACTCCAAGTAAAGATGCGGAAGCAAGCATTTTTCAAAGTTCTATTTACTAGAATAGGTAAACTGGCACATCTGGGAAAACCCAAATCTGAGTGGTCCGGGTTTTCCCTCAGTAAATCAAAACCCCCCAAACCATCCCCTCACTCCTCAGTCGATCACATGCTCCAATCAACTGCCGTCCCATCTCGAGACAGCAATCTGACCACTCCTTCTCCAGATGCCGGATTGCCCTGACCTTGACCGACAGGAAGAATGCTATTATGTCTAAAGACAACCCCTCTACTAAATCCCCCCTCCTATTTTTCCACACATGAGAAGGTGGCAGCATGGAAGCTTCCAGCCTAATACGGCTTCCAAAGCTGACAGGCGTCCCCCCTCTGCAGAAAAAAGGGCTCATAGTGAATGCTGTGGCAGAGAGAAGCCAAACTTTTCTCCCTCCATTTACAGCGGAGCTGCTGCTCCCTTTATGGTCCCCCCCCACCCTCCCAGGGACTACCTTAAAGGGACAGATGGCAGTGGCCGGAAGAGGTGAGCGGCGCCCGGGTGACCAGGCGCCCGGGCGGGTGTGGGAGGGGCCAACCAGGGGTGATTTTTACCAGTTCAGCGAACTGATTCAAATCATCCCTACCGGTTCGCCCCGAACCGGTCCGATCCAGTCAAATTTCACTCCTGCCCTGCACCAATCTGCTAACACTTCAATAACTGTGGACTGTTCATTCACGGTAATACAGGTAGTCCTTAACTTAAAACAACAGTTCTTTTAGTGACCGAAATTGCAATGGTACTGGGAAAAATGACTTATGATTGTTTTTCACACTTACCACCGTTATAGCATCCCCATGGTCATGTGATCAAAATTCAGACGCCATAAATATCTGACTCATATTTATGACGGTTGCAGCAGGGTCCCAGAATTTTGTGATTCCCTTTTGTGACCTTCTGACAAGCAAAGTCAATGGGGAAACCAGATTCACTTAAGAACCATGGTATTAATTTAACAACTGCTCTTAACAACTGTGGCAAAAAAAAGTTGTAAAACAGGACAAAACTCACTTAACCACTGTCTCGCTTAGCAACAGAAATTTTGGGCTCGATTGCAATTGTAAGGCAAGGACTACCCATACAACTATGCCCTTAGTCTACCTTACAGTTAGCCTGTTGCTCATTCCAGAGCAATTTTACCCTGTTTCCCCCAAAATAAGACCTCCCCTGGTAATAAGCCCAATCGGGCTTTTGAGCGCATGGCAATAAGGCCAAGCGCTTATTTCAGGGTTCAAAAAAATATAAGAGAGTGTCTTATTTTCAGGAAAACACGGTAGATTATATTTGGAATAAATGATCTCTTCTGATATTTCCCGGCGGCCATTTTGGAAGCCTGCAGCTGGGGGGGTCTCTTGAGTACCTGCAGACTATTCCAAAAGATTCGTGCTTGTTGAAAGAATGAGGATAACATTACCTAAATAAATATACATCCATTGAAGTCCAAACCCCATCGAAATGTGAAAGAAATTAAAATACATAAATATTATTTCAAGAAAGTACTATCTGATCTTTGTCTCCCTCTTACAGACACACAGACATCCCTTCTTTTTATGCAGCTGTTCCAGAGATGGAAAGCTTAAAAAATATATATGTCTTGTCAGCACAAAAATTTGCCAGACCTATCATCATAAATTGCATCTTGGAAGCCTGCTGAGCTCTCCAAAAAGTCTAGCCAGATTAGATTCCAGATTCCCTCAGTCTGGAGAGACATTGGGGGGGTGGGGGGTGGGGGGCGGGTGAAGGGAAGAGAAAGACATTTCAACTCCACGCATCACTCTGCGTGACTCATGCGCTCTCTGTTCCTGTTGAACCACTGGCTGTAGTAGCTACAGTGTGAAAATCTTAGTGTGCAGTGAAGGTGCTTGAAGAGTATCGCTTTGACCTTGAATCTGATGGCTCCGTTGGGCATTTGGGAAAGTTCCTGCATTCAGCTCAAAATACTGAGCCTTTTCAATGACTTTTCCCTGTGTGGTAGAGTGAATCAAGACTCATGAAGGAACTGAAGCCCATTGGAAATGACATTGGTTGCTATAGCATCCCTTCTCCTTCTTCTTCTCCTTCTCCTCCTCCTCCTCTTTCTCCATCTTCTCCTCTTTCTCCATCTTCTCCTCCTCCTTCTCCTTCTCCTCCTCTTTCTCCTTCTCCTCCTTCTCCTTCTCTTTCTCCACCTTCTCCTCCTTTCTCCATCTTCTCTTCCTCTTTCTCCTTCTCCTCTTCTTCCTCCTTTTCCTCCTTTTCCTTTTCCTTCTCCTCCTTCTCCTCCTCTTTCTCCATCTTTCTCCTTCTCTTTCTCCACCTTCTCCTCCTCTTTCTCCATCTTCTCTTCCTCTTTCTCCTTCTCCTCTTCCTCCTCCTTTTCCTCCTTTTCCTTTTCCTTCTCCTCCTTCTCCTCCTCTTTCTCCTTCTCCTCCTCCTCCTCCTTCTCCTCCTCCTCCTCCTCTCCTTCCCTTTCTCCATCTTCTCCTCCTCCTCCTTTTCCTTCTCCTCTTTCTCCATCTCCTTCTCCTCCTTGTCCTTTTTTCTCATTTTCTTTATTCTTCTCCTTTTTCATACCTTCTCCTTCTTCTCCATCTCCTCCTCCTCCTCCTCTGACAGTGCTCAATCATATGAGCCTAGTGTTCCTTTTTCTTTAAAACGTATTATTTCCTAAATAAGGGAGCTCTTATTCCCACATTTTTTGGTGTCCTTCATGGTGGAAAAGATCTAAGGGGACCTCTGCGAAAATCAAAGCCACCCTTTAAAATAATTGAAGGCGCTCGTCTGTCTCGTCTTCCATTTCTTAAACGTTCTTAATTTTTCTTTCTTTTTCTAAATGTCATTTGAAGTAAATAGAAATGCACAAGTTTATATCAAGGCTGAGATCCTGCTTTAGAATTGCCAGCAATTTATTTATTTTTTCTGGAAAAGTTCCTTGTTGCGCTGCATACTAAACTTTTGCAAAATATGTCTTTCCATCATGGGAGATAAAATCTTATGGTATGGGAGTAGGGGAGGGAACCACCATCAGCTCTGTTTCTTCCTTATTATTCCTAGCAGCTCCACAGGAGGGGATGGGAGAGATGACAGCTTGGTATCTTGCAGGAATTAGCTGGTAGAATAATTTCCTTCGCTTCAGGTGAAATGAGAGCATGAAGTTTGCCTTCTCATGAAGGATGCTGAGTGGAACAAGAGATGCCGCTGATTATTCCTCCTTGCCTCTCCTTTCTGCTGTCATAATTTTTTCCTTAGCTAATGTGGTTGGCATAAAAGTGCTCCTTCACGTCTACTAGGTCTTGATTGATAAGCTTCTTCTGTTATTCTTTCTGGAACTTTGGGGAAAAAAATCACTAACTCCTTTCAAAGCTTGACAAGAGCTTTTGAACCTACAGAGTTTCTGACAGTGGCAGCCAAAGGGGACTGGCCCTTTGATGGGCGGTGGGTTATATTCCTAATTTGGCAATTCCTTCCTCGCTGCTCACCTGCTGTGATTAAGGAAACCTTACTTAAACCCAGTGGTGGGATTCAAGTAATTTAACAACCGGTTCTCTGCCCTAATGATTTCTTTCAACAACCAGTTTGTCAAACTGCTCAGAAAGTGGTGCAAACTGGCTGAATCCCACCACTGCTTAAACCTCTCTCCAATGTCATATTTAGTAAATAATCTGCACTGGTCTTTGACCATAGTGAAATTGAATGGGATATTGAATAAATAAGATGTACAAAAATATAAATAGATAATAAATAGTTGCATGATAAATAAAAAACAGAGTCCAAGCAGCAGAGCAGTGCATCATTTGCTAAATTAATCCTCATTATACTTTGCAGAAGGTTCTAAAATGGGTATGAAAGAACAGAATGGAATGGAATGGAATGGAATGGAATGGAATGGAATCGGGTGAAATCCAGCAGGTTCTGACAGGTTCTGGAGAACTGGTAGCGGAAATTTTGAGTAGTTCAGAGAACCGGCAAATACCACCTCTGGTTGGTCCCAGAGTGGGGTGGGAATGGAGATTTTGCAGTATCCTTCCCCTGGAGGGGGTGGGAATGGAGATTTTGCAGTATCCTTCCCTTTGAGTGGGGTGGAAATGGATATTTTGCAGTATCCTTCCCCTGCCACGCCCACCAAGCCACACCACGCCCACCAAGCACACCCACAAAACCGGTAATAAAAAAAATTTGAATTTCACCACTGAGAACGGAACGGAACGGAACAGAACAGAACAGAACAGAACAAAATATTCTTTATTGGCCAAGTGTTCTTGGACACATAAGGAGTTTGTCTCTGGTCCAGAAGCTCTCAGTGTACATACAGACAACAAAGATCATAAGATACCAATAAGAGAAGGTAGTAGAAAAGCTGACAATAGTAATGCAGCTCTATATTGGTAAATATCCTTAGACATAAGATGTGGAAACGAGGTGCTCAGCGGAGTGATGGATAATAAAGTGGTGGATCATTTCAGACTTCGAGGCCAAAAAGATACATCAGAGACCCCACTTGGTCTTCAAATCCTTCATTTCCAGCAAGCTGGGCTCATTTCCTCCAGATTCCATAGACACATCCATACAGCAGCTGTGTCATATGGTGGCTGTGCAGAGGTGGTTTGTCACTGTCTTTTCTTTTTCTTTCTTTCTTTCTTTCTTTCTTTCTTTCTTTCTTTCTTTCTTTCTTTCTTTCTTTCTTTCTTTCGGGAATGCTCTTTCAAAGTCTAGTTTATAGCCCTCCTGTTCCCTAGACATCTCCTATTTAAGTTTGACCTTGCTTAAGCATCTGAGCCTGGGGAAAAAAATCATTTTGCGGTGTTGACCCCCATCAATTCTTCATAAGGTAGGATGACATTTTTGGCAATGGAGCGAAAAACATATGAGCATCCTTACCCAGTTAATAATTAATTAAGCACTAATTAACTACCTAATTACCTTCTTCTGACACAGACAGGAAGCATTTCTGGGGAAATCTGTTATTCCTTGCTTTGAAGTTAGGCCATGTAAGTCCTTTAAAAACCTAGTTGTGTCAACAGGCCATTGGGGTGCACAAGGGAATGGTGAGCTGGTGGATTGGTGCCATTGTTCAAAATCTGGCGCTCTCTCGGAGCCTTTTCATCATAATATATTCATGTTTATACTTTCGTACGTTATAAACATGTTAATGATTTGTCACATCACATGAGATTGGGGGGTGGGGGAGATATGTGAATATAAGAAATAAGTAAAATTTGGGTGTATGTGATTTTTTCCCCCTAGTTTCCAGCATCAATAGTCTAATGATAATTTGTGTTAGTTGAAAACACATACTTGAAATAAAATGGGAAAGAGTACTCTTGATCTGAGTATTTGGTTACTATATTCTTCTGCCACACCATGCCCCATCCCAGTTTTATAGCTTTTTATAAGAACAATAGAAAAAAACAGGGGTGGCAGAAGTGGGTTTCAGCAGGTTCTGACCAGTTCTGGAGAACCGGTAGTGGAAATTTTGAGTAGTTCGGAGAACCAGTAGTAAAAATTCTGACTGGCCCCGCCCCCATCTGTTCTCTGCCTCCTGAGTCCCAGCTGATCGGGAGGAAATAGGGATTTTGCAGTAACCTTCCCCTGGAGTGGGGAGGGAATGGAGATTTTACAGTATCCTCCCCCTGCCACGCCCACTAAGCCACACCACAGAACTGATAGTAAAATATTTTGAAACCCACCACTGAGGGGTGGGATTTAAAAATTTTAGCAAGGGGTTCTCTGCCCGGTTGCTGGGTTGATGTGGCCATGGTGGGCGTGCCCTAATCCTAATCCTGAACCACGACAGGGGGAGCGTTTTTGCCCTCCCCGGGCTCCAGGGGCTTTCCTCAAGCCTCCGTGAAGGTGAAAACGGCCTCCCCAGGCCCATTTTTCACCCTCCCCGAGCCTCTGCACATGCTGTGCACTTACCTTGCATCCAAAACGGGCCACATGGGGACTCCTGGGTGGGCGGGGTGGGGTGGACGGGGCCAGCCAGGAGTGGGATTTGGGGGTTCTCTGAACAGCACAGAATCTTAGCTAGAGGTTTTCCCGAACCCCTATGAACTCCCAGCAGCCCACCGGTGGAAAAAAAAACTAGAGAACAAATCAACAAGTCAATAAAACAACAACACAGGCTTTCTATAGCTCTTTTCATTCAGCAGAGTCCCTGATTGATAGAATCCATCTTTGTTCCTTGTCATTTATTGTGGGAAGAAAAACAGGTGCAACTTCAATGCAGAACAAAATTCTCAATGGATTCCTTGCCAGTTTTACTCTTAAATTCTTGTTTCCCCTCTGGGACCTGAATTTTTCATACATTTTTCAAAGGTAAGGTGGATCCTTTGTCGGTTTCTTTCTTTAATCTGGAACCAGCTTTTATTCCTGCTGGGGATCATCACACCAGGGTCCACTTCTCAGGAAGTGAGAAATCCTAATTTGCTCCAAATTGCCTGCGTCTTTTCAACGTCTTTCCGATGTCATTAAAAAAAAACATCACACATGATGTTCCACAGAAGCTGATTGCATTGGCTGTAGTTCAGAGGTGGGTTTCAGCAGGTTCTGACCAGTTCTGGAGAACCGGTAGCAGAAATTTTGAGTAGTTCGGAGAACCGGTAGTAAAAATTCTGACTGGCTCCACCCCCGTCTATTCTCTGCCTCCCAAGTCCCAACTGATAGGGAGGAAACGGGGATTTTGCAGTAACCTTCCCCTGGATTGGGGAGGGAATGGAGATTTTACAGTATTCTCCCACTGCCACGCCCACCAAGCCACGCCCATAGAACCGGTACTAAAAAAAATTGAAACCCACCACTGCTGTAGTTGTATCCAAGATAGCCGCAATCTACAACTTCAGGACCTAATTCACGATTTTTATAAACCCAAGTCTCCAAAATGTCTATTTCAAATGAGGTTCTCCTTCCTTCCCACTTCACTCTTTTTTCTTGGGTTGACTTTCTGCTCCTATTTTGGCAGCTCTTCTCAGAGTCTATTTGGGGTTTTACATCATTTCTAACAATCTGAAGGTGTCTGGTAGCTCCGTCTCTGAGTCATAAATTTTATTAAAAGGCATAAGCTTTCATGAGCTGTTTTAACCACTCTGTGCGTCTGATGAAATGAATTATAGCACTCAAAAGCTTCCAGGAGAAATGGGTGTTTGTTCCTACATTCCCTCCACCATTTTGAGGGTGGGGTGGGGTGGGATGGGATGGGTAGGAGCAGTGGTGGGCTTCAGCCAGTTCGCACCACTTCGGGAGAACCGGTTGTTAACTTTCTGAGCAATTTGGCAAACTGGTTGCTGGAAGAAATCATTAGGGCAGAGAACTGGTTGTTAAATTACTTAAACCCCACCACTGGATGGATGGATAGATAGATAGATAGATAGATAGATAGATAGATAGATAGATAGATAGATAGATAGAGTAGAGTAGATAGAATGGTGGGATTCAGCCAGTTCGCACCACTTCGGGACAACCGGTTGTTAACTTTCTGAGCAGTTTAGCAAACTGGTTGTTGGAAGAAATCATTAGGTCAGAGAACCGGTAGTTAAATTACTTGAATTCCACCACTGGGTAGGAGGCTGTTGTTTACTCATCCCAGCAGACCTGAGAATATTTTGTAGAGTTGGTGTGTACATGAACACCTGCACAAGATAGTCAGAATTTCAGCTATGCGTATTCTCCTTCCACACTGCTCTGAATACTTAAACCTCTACATTTACAAATGAACTTCCAAATCCCAAGGCTTCCATATTTCACTCTTAAAACAAAGCTCCCCAGATTTAGCTGTTCATAGATCTTCTGCTTTTCAGGTCAAGATAATTTATTTGGCTGTTTGTTTGTTTTTTTCAATAGTTGATCTCAGTGTTTCAGAATTGGTTTTATGCTGCTGCTTTCCTTTCTAATTCTTGCTTATTTATGCAACGTTGTTTTATTTTTCAGTGCAGTTACATCAGGCATTACATCCAGGGATTTTTTTTTAAAAAAAGTGCTTATTCTATTAAACAAAACCAGGAAATAATAAATGACAGGAAAAAGAAGCACTGAACAAATTAAGAAGTAAATAAAATGTGTAGGTGTCTCTCTCTCTCATACACACACATATGTATGTATGTATGTATGTATGTATGTATATAAAAAATAAATAAAACAATAGAACAACAGAGAACAAGTCAACAAACCAGCCAAAAGCATAAGCACTATAGCAGTAAAAATATAGCTTTTCCTATCTATTTAGAAAAGATAGCCTATACCAGGGGTGAAATCCAGCAGGTTCTGACAGGTTCTAGAGAACCGGTAGCAGAAATTTTGAGTAGTTCGGAGAACTGGCAAATACCACCTCTGGCTGGCCCCAGGAGTGGGGTGGGAATGGGGATTTTGCAGTATCCTTGCCCAGGAGTAGGGAGGGAATGGGTATTTTGCAATATCCTTCCCCTGGAGTGGGGTGGGAATGGGGATTTTGCAATAACCTTCCCCTGGAGTGGGGTGGGAATAGAGATTTTGCAGTATCCTTCCCCTGCCATGCCCACCAAGCCATGCCCACCAAGCCACACCACGCCCACCAAGCCACGCCCACAGAACCGGTAGGAAAAAAATTTAGAACCCACCCCTGATTCTATCCCTCTGTGCAGTGGTGGGATTCAAATAATTTAACAACCGGTTCTCTGACCTAATGATTTCTTCCAACAACCAGTTCACCAAACTGCTCAGAAAGTTAACAACCAGTTCTCCCGAAGTGGTGCGAACTGGCTGAATCCCACCACTGTCTCTGTGCATTCTGAAAGGAGAACGGCGGGCAGCACATTCTGAGCAAAAAGCTGGATGAATCGTGAGGACCTCTGCTCTGCATTATTAAATTTCTGTTTTATAGCAGATGCCTTGGGAATTTCTTGACCTTTTCCAGGGCTAATCTATATGCTTCTTTTCTGCAGCACGTTCGATGCAGAAGTGCGGGAGGTGGGGAAAGGGGTGGTCGGGGAAGGAGAGGAGGTGGTGGCAGAAAGGTATATTCAGCGAATTATTATTATTATTTTCTTTCTCCTAAGAAGGAAAAGAAAATGTTACAGCCAGGATGCTTCCTCCTCTTCCTTCTTTTTTTTTTACCCCCCTCGTTCATTGCCAGATGTTCTGTCGAGCCATAATATACCGTATACATTTCTCTTGCTTTTTCCAGACTTTTACTTAAAAAGTTATTCTTGTCTCATTGTTTTAGCTTCCAGGAGACAGAAAGGAACATTTGACCTTAAAAAGAAAAATGCTCCGACGGGTCCCAAATAAACTTTATTTTGATTGCTAGGACCGGAGCTCCTCTTAAATTTTAAGTTAGGCAACGCAGATACAGTCGTGGAACCGTTTACAGCCTCGTGTTAGCTTTTACAACAACAAGCAGGAGGATGGAGTGAGGATTCGAACCATTTAGGGGAAAAAGGGGAGATTCTCATAGCTGGGGGCTGCCCTATTATTTTGAAGGCCAACGTAAGGGTGGGACACACAATTTGCTAGGTCCACGTTGTCCAAGTAGATCAGGCTAGGATTTTTTTAAATGCCTTTTTTATTGGATCATTTTGCAAGAACTGGAAGTTCCTTTATTGTTCCTGGATTTTAAGCCTCTTTAAAAGCTTACACTACCGGCAGTGGTGAAGTCCAAATTTTTTTACTACCGGTTCTCTGGGCGTGGCTTGGTGTGTGTGGTGTGGCGTGGTGGGCGTGGCAGGGGGAAGGATACTGCAAAATCCCCATTCCCTCCCCACTCCTGCGGGAAGGATATTGCAACATCTCCATTCCCACCCCACTCTGGGGCCAGCCAGAGGTGGTATTTGCCAGTTCTCCGAACTGCTCCAAATTTCTGCTACCGGTTCTCCAGAACCTGTCAGAACCTGCTGGATTTCACCCCTGACTACCGGTAGTCCTCAACTTACAACAACTGAGCCCAACATTTCTATTGCTAAGTGAAATGTTTTTCCTAAGGCCTTTTACTTAATTAATGAAAAGAAAAGTAAAGAAAAGAAAAGAAAAGAAAAGAAAAGAAAAGAAAAGAAAAGAAAAGAAAAGAAAAGAAAAGAAAAGAAAAGAAAAATATACGGAGAGACAAAAATATTACGCAAACGGTGAAATGTTTTACCTAACATGATCGTGTGATGCCTCGAGATCATTGTGGCTTTTGACCTGACAATTATGCAGTCACCTTCTTCTTTTTAAAGATTTCCGTCTTTGCTGGCATCTTCAGGTGGGTCTCAAATTTTATTCAGCATCTCCCTGTAGGAAAGGATCTTAATTTGTGGGCAGGCAGGAATTTGAAGATTGAGGAAGCTGTCTTTTATTGTAGGAATATCCAGATATCTCCACCTACATTCTCCAGGTCCTATCCAGGACCTATCCAGGTCCAATGCTCCATGACATTGGACCTGGATACCTTCGAGACCGTCTTCTGCCACCAGTAGCCTCCCACCGGCCAGTCCGCTCCCACAGAGAGGGTCTCCTCAGGGTGCCATTGGCCAAATTATGTCGGCTGGCGACACCCAGGGGGAGGGCCTTCTCTGTGGGAGCCCCTGCCCTTTGGAATGAATTCCCCCAGAAATTCGTAAAATCTCTGATCTCCGTGTATTTCGCTGTGCCTTCAAAACCTTGTTGTTCCGCCAGGCTGGGCTATCAATGTAAAGATTTTAATTGGTTTTAAATATGGGATTTTAAATTTGGGGTTTTATAATTGAGCCTATCATTTAATAATTTTAATTATTTTTAAATTTTGTCTGTCTTTGTGCTTTTAATCAGGCTGTACACCGCCCTGAGTCCTTCGGGAAAAGGGCGGTATAGAAATAAAATTAATAAATAAATAAAATTAATAATACATTCTGACAGCATGTGCCCAATTAGCTTTTGTATTTGCTGAGGAGGAGGAGTGGGGGAGAAACGATGGCATTCATACAACTAATTAACCCATCATGTAAATGTGTTTCATTCATGGACTAGATAGAACCAACGAGGGGGAGGGAGTTTGTCATTTCTTCGGAGGATGACTCAGGTTCCCATTTTAAATTTAATTACAATACAAACGAGGCTAATCACTCATCTTAGTTGTACGGAGGATTTTTTTTCCCCCCAGTATCTTGGTTACCCATGTGTGCATAATGAGACACCTCATCTTCTTAGCCGAATATATAAACTCATTTATGATTTGGATTTTATGTCTGTAATTAGAGATAATGGAATCAGGAGTGGGGGAAAGAGCCCTGTGCATTTCATTTTCTCAAATGAAATATACTTGCAGGAGTTTTGTTGCAGTGTGAGGGATATCTTGGGGTCCTAAAAGTGCTTTCTCAAAAGGCAACGGGGCTATCTTGGGTTTTTGGAGGTTTCTTTTTCCTTGAAAATGTTGCACTTCTCATTTAAAAAACTTCTTTGGTTCTGTCCAGTGAAGAAGCCTCCTGGATGAGGAGCGAAATTTTCAAGGAAAAAAACTGAGATAGTCAAGGTTGCCTTTTAGAAAAGCACCTTTGGAACAACTGTGATCTGAATGATTGAGACTCTCCATGGATATTTATAGGATCACCAACATCACTCAGGGGCTGCCCCAAAGAAGAGGGAGTCAAGCTGTTCTCCGAAGCACCTGAGGGCAGAACAAGAAGCAAGATGTCAGCGTCCCAGCACTGACATATATAAGGAGAGGAGAAGCTTGAACTTTTGCCTACTTAATTCCTTTGAAGATTCTGTCTCCTCGGAGATGGGAGGAGGGGGACATTCCTGTGATCTGACGGAGAAGGGTTGAGGAAAGTGGCTTGGAAGATAGCCAATGAGACGCAGAGAATTGGGGATTGGAAAGGGAGGGATTGGGGGGCAAAGGTCAGTACTGACCGCGAAAGAGCCAGGGACAGATCACTATGCTCAATAAAGAGAAAATTTCCTTAAAGATCGGCAGTTTGGAAATTCCTTTATTTTGAGATAGCATCGAAACCTGACACAATGGATGAAAACCAATTTCCTCCCAATCAGCTGGGACTTGGGAGGCAGAGAATAGATGGGGGCGGGGCCAGTCAGAATTTTTACTACTGGTTCTCTGAACTACTCAAAATTTCCACTGCCGGTTCTCCAGAAGTGGTCAGAACCTGCTGAAACCCACCTCTGATGCTGGACCAAGCTAAAATGGGACGAGGACAGAACTCATCCTTTGGCTGACCTGATGGACATAGCTTGTTTTTAAAGACCCAGGACTTGTGTTTTGCTAGGTCAGGTTTAGAGTTTAATGTATCAATAGGTGGTCTTCCAGAAATTGCTAAACATTCACAACAGCTCTCTTCTAGTTGGCTGTGCCAGGTGGGTCTCCCAGGATCTGTTTTCCACACCTGCTAAATGAACTGGGGAGAGTGATGCTGTTTTCAGGTGTACAAATGTGTTTGATGATATGCTACCGTGGGTCAGGGAAAGGATACTGTAAAATCTCCATTCCACCCCACTCCAGGGGAAGGATACTGTAAAATCTCCATTCCACCCCACTCCAGGGGAAGGATACTGTAAAATCTCCATTCCTTCCTCACTCCAGAGGAAGGTTACTGCAAAATCCCCATTTCCTCCCAATCAGCTGGGACTCTGGGGGCAGAGAATAGATGGGGGCGGGGCCAGTCAGAATTTTTACTACCAGTTCTCCGAACTACTCAAAATTTCCACTACCAATTCTCCAGAACCGGTCAGAACCTGCTGAAACCCAACTCTTGAGTATAGTAAATCTCAGCTATGTAAACCTGGGGTATATGAAGCCCAACCTGCCTTTTGAAGCCCCTCAAAGACTCCTCTCCTCTGTGCAAGTTAGTCCCCAGCTGTCCTAGGGTCCAGTCTTCTGTTTTCTGCTTCTGCTCTGGCCCCCACTGATGGGACCAAGCAGCTGGAAGGTGCCAGAAGCAAAACAGCAGCCTGGGCGCTGACATTTGCCGAGCCAAAAGTTTTACACGCTCATAAATTTCACTTCCATTTGTGTCTGTGCGTGTGGAGGCGTGAGTGACAGAAAAACAGGTTGTCAGATTTTTGTTTCACACTCCAGGCTTCCATTCGTACTTTTGAAGGACAAAAAAAAAATAGGGTATTTATGTGTGAAAGAGCTTGCGTGTCTGGGGGGTATACAAGCGTAGAAGCTGATATTTTGTTAGGATTAGTTCTCTGTTGCTGCTTGAATTAAGAAAAAAAATAGAATGCATAAATGATTAGAAAAGGTAGAATTACCAAGGCTGTGAACCTGAGAGCATGATCCTATACATCAGGTATGCAGTACCTGACACCTTGGAGTCACAAGGCAGCCGTCAATCTCTAATTGTAGCCCTTCTCTCTCTGTCTCTCTCTCATCTCTCTCTCTCTCCTTCTCTCTCTCATCTCTCTCTCTCTCTCTCTCTCTCTCTCTCTATCTATCTATCTATCATCTCTCTACCTATCTATCTTTATTTGTCATCCATCCATCCATCCATCCATCTATGTATCTATGTATCTATCTATCTATCTATCTATCTATCTATCTATCTATCTATCTATCCTCTACCTATCCCTAACTACCTGTCATCCATCCATATCCATCTGTCCATCTGTCTATCTATCTATCTGTATCTACTCTCTATCCATCTATCTCTAGCTATCTGTCATCAAGCCATATCCATCCATCTATCTATCTATCTATCTATCTATCTATCTATCTATCTATCTATGTATCATCTCTCTACCTATCTATTTTTATCTGTCATCCATCCATCCATCCATCTATCTATCTATCTATCTATCTATCTATCTATCTATCTATCTAGTTGGTATTTTTCCCCAGACACTTCAAAGAACATTTTTTGATAATATTATGTCCTTTTACTTTTTAGCAGGTAGTTTAAAAGTCATCATAAATATTATTGTCATGATCACTAGTGAAGTCTGTTAAATGAGAAGCTTTTCTTTTCCCTCTGCAAATCTAATTCACACTCCTTGATTGTAATTTAGTATTGATGGTTTCTCAGCTTCAAGGGACACCGAAATAGAAGCAGACAACTGCTTATGTTAAGACTCTTCTCAAATAGCTATTGGATTCACAAAGCTATTTCAGGGAATATGAGAAATGGATTAATGGGAGCTCCTTGCGGGCTCTAAAATCAATGCAAAGTTGTGCTTCGTTGCCTCTCCACAATCTGTGTGTATTTAAACAATGCAAAGAGGGAGGTGGGAGCTTAAAATGTCCCTCCAGGAAATGAAAGAGCAACCAGCAAAGATGTATGAATGCTCTGTGTAGCTTTTGTTTTTGTGGTTGTAGTCGCACAGGTGAACCAGAAATCACTGTAATTCTCATGGAAAGAAATTGAATTGCATTATTTTGGCTTTTCTATGACTTCTGTGGAATGGAGGACAGGCCTTTACACTTCATGGTTGCTATGCCTTCAGACAATTGATAGCAATAAAAAGCATTGCAAAAAAAATCTCCCAAATGACTCCTGTCCCACCCACACATGATTATTATATGTATGATACAGATTCTGTATCATCCCCTACCCTAATGGGGCTTGACCTTCCACAGCAACCCATCAGAACACCCACTCAGCTGCCAAAACTGTGTTCAGACCTTGATATAAGGGCATCTTCAATTTTGAGGAAGACAGCTTCTCTTACCAAGGATCAGGAGCCCATTAACCTAACCAATATTTCCAATATTTGAGGGGCTGCCACAGAGAGGAGGGGGTCAAGCTATTTTCCAAAGCACCTGAGGGCCAGACAAGGAATAATGGATGAAAACTGACCAAGGAAAAAATTCAACCTAGAAATGAGGAGAGATTTTCTGACGGTGAGAACAATCAATCCATGGAACAGAAGTTGCCTTCGGAAGTTGTGGGAGCTTCATCCCTTGAGGCTTTCAAGAAAAGATTGGACTGCCATTTGTCAGAAATGGTATAGGGCTGTGATGGCGAACCTATGGCACGGGTGCCACAGGTGGCACGTGGAGCCATATTGGTGGGCACGCGAGTGTTGCCCTAGCTCAGCTCCAGCGCGCATCGGTCAATTTATTTTCAGGCCTTCCGGTCCCACCGGAAGTCGGGAAACTAGCTGTTTCCAGCCTCCGGAAGGCCTCCATGAGGATGGGGAAGGCTGTTTTTGCCCTCCCCAGGCTCCTAGAAAGCCTCTGGAGCCTGGGGAGGGGGAAAACAGGCCTACCGGGCCCACCGTTCCATCGTGTGCCAAAAGCAGGGGGAAGTGTGGGGGGGTCATATGCGCATGCGTGGGAGGATGGGGCGCATTGAATTATGGATGTGGGCACCTGCACCCGTGACCCCCCACGCTCCCTCCCGCTTTTGGCACGTGACGGCAAAAAGGTTAGCCATCACTGGTATAGAATCTCCAGCTTGAGTGGGAGGTTGGACTAGATGACCTATAAGATCCCTTCCAACTCAGTTAATCTATCTCTATTAATCTGTCTAACCGTTCTTCTGAAGAAACCAGCTCAGGAAACCGACTTTGCTCTGCCAATTTGAGACTGATAGCTTCTATCAAGATCACGTAAAGTATTAGTGCCGCTTTACAAAACCCTAGTAAGACCACACCTGGAATACTGCAACCAATTTTGGTCACCATACTACAAAAAAGATGTTGAGACTTTGGAAAAAGTTCAGAGAAGAGCAACTAAAGGCCAGGATACTCTAAACCACAGGAAGAACGGCTGCAGATTTTGGGTCTGGCTAGTCTAAAGATAGGGATACAGTGGCTCAGTGGCTAAGACGCTGAGCTTGTCGATCGAAAGGTCGGCAGTTCAGTGGTTTGAATCCCTAGTGCCGCATAATGGGGTGAGCTCCCGTTGCTTGTCCCAGCTTCTGCCAGCCTAGCAGTTCGAAAGCAGGTAAAAAATGCAAGTAGAAAAAAAAGGACCACCTTTGGTGGGAAGGTAACAACATTCCGTGGCCCTTTGGCATTGAGTTGTGCCGGCCACATGACCATGGAGATGTCTTCGGACAGCGCTGGCTCTTTGGCTTTGAAACGGAGATGAGCACCGCCCCCTAGAGTCGGGAACAACTAGCACGTAGGTGCAAGGGGAACCTTTACCTTTTTATCATCCAATATCAGCAGGTACGCACATCTTCCCCCAAACGGCCCAGTGGATGGAGCAGAGGAGTGTTTTGAATCGGAGCATGAAAATATGGGAAGAATGATTAGAACGTGGAAAAATCCCACCGCTCAGACTGGGACCAGATGCAGCAATGTCTCCCATTGAGAAACCATGCGTGGCGCAGATGGTGTCCGTATGCCTTTCATTAAGGGCTGGATTTATTTCTGCCCGCGTTACATCCCAATATCATTGGAGGGTAATTTACGCAACAGATGTGGAGGGGGAGATGTGCAAGGGAGGCATAAGAGGCATAAATCTGCAACATTTATCGAGCCACCTTGTGGTTTTCCCCTGGGCCCCACATCATGGAGAGGATTTGCTTGAGGGAAAGGAGATGTCCATAGGCTTTCCTTCGAAGCAGCTAGAGACCAGGGGAAAAAGTTTTCCTCCATTAGCTCAGCAACTTAAAAGGACTAATTGATCTATCCAGCGACAAGAATCAACAGACATTTGTGCAGGGGTAAAATGCACTTACCTTCGCTACCGGCTTCAGAGATGTAAGCACGCGTGCTCATTATGTTCGTGTGCGCCTCTTCTGCACATGTGAAGAGGGTCAGCGCACAGGATGTGATGACATCCGGGTGGGGAGCCAAGCAGGATGGAGGCAGCACTGGGGAAGCATCAGTGCATCCTCCTCTCTCTTCAAACAGGTCAAGCGCAGTAGTGAAATCCATTCTTTTTTTACTACCGGTTCTGTGGGCGGAGCGTGGTGGGCGTGGTGTGGCTTGGTGGGCGTGGTTTGGTGGGCGTGGCAGGGGGAGGATACTGCAAAATCCCCATTCCCTCCCCTCTCCTGGGGGAAGGATATTGGAAAATGTCCAAAGCTGGTATTTGCTGATTTTCTGAACTACTCAAAATTTCAGCTAGCGGTTCTCCAAACTGCTCAAAATTTCTGCTACCGGTTCTCCAGAACCTGTTGGATTTCACCCCTGGTCAAGAGGGGTTGGATTTGAACGATTTCTGGCAATGTAACAACTCTGTGCTGATGGTATGCTTAACTCCATCCCCTCAGCTCTGCCAGCTCTTCTCCAACATCTGCATACATACAGAGGAGGGGAAGAACACTAAGGAGAAGATTGACAGACATGAAGGATTAGAAAATGTCTCATCAGTGGGTTCCTACCATAGTTATGGGAAGGCCAAGGATTTAAGTACCTATCCGTGGTGGTGCAGTGGTTAGAGTGCAGTACTACAGGCTACTTCTGCTGACTGCGGCTGGCTGCAATTTGGGCAGTTCGAATCTCACCAGGCTCCAGGTTGACTCACCCTTCCATCCTTCCAAGATGGGTAAAATGAGGACCCAAAATTGTTGGGGGCAAGAGGCTGACTCTGCAAACCACTTAGAGAGGGCTGTAAAGCACTGTAAAGCGGTATATAAGTCTAAGTGCCATTGCTATTGCTAGCCACATTTTCGTTGTTCAGTTCATAATATAAGGAACAGTAAATTTTGCTACATTATTATTATTATTTACTTTATTCATTAAACATGAAACTCAGTCAACTGAACATTCAAAAATGCATCACAAATACAATTGACTGGTGCTAATGGTTGATACGGGTTGCTGCCAGCGTCCTAGGTATCAACCAAGTACCTTCTTAAGATGTACGATGTTCCGAGTAGCGCAAATTTTTTGCAGTTCCGCTGATGTTATAGCAGGAAGCTGCAATTTGTTGATGTATCTTATAAAATTCTTGGACATGGTACCAAATGCCCCGATGACAATGGGTATCACTGTGACATGTTTCATCCATAGCTGTGTAGTTTCGATGGCCAGTCGCGATATTTCATGATTTTTTTTCAGTTCTTTTTCTTTGACTCTGGCATCTCCTGGTACAGCGATGTCAATAAATTGTACGTTTCGGTTTTCGACACCTGTGATATCTGGCGTGTTGTGTTCCAAATGATGATCATTTTTTAAATTATTATTATTATTATTATTATTATTATTATTATTATTATTAATTAATTAATCTTTGGTGAGATTCACAGCCTTTGAGGCTGGTTAATAGCTCAGCAGTTCAAGTCCTAACCAAGGACCTAGGAACTGTGAAGGTATCGTCGGAGGATGTAAGCTGTTCCAAGTAAGGTGGTTTTTTGTAGAGTCAAAATGTTCAAGTCCGATAAATTTAGAATTTCTAAATAGCGGGGTAGCCCTTTGGGTATTGCTCCAAGGGCTCCAATTACAATCGGG
Source organism: Arizona elegans (assembly GCA_022577455.1). Classification (NCBI taxonomy): domain Eukaryota; kingdom Metazoa; phylum Chordata; class Lepidosauria; order Squamata; family Colubridae; genus Arizona; species Arizona elegans. The sequence continues at coordinate 8,900,569 of JAKOOJ010000016.1, forward strand.
ACAACACACAATTTCTTTTTCCACAGTCGCTCAACTTCAATTTGCAAGTCCTGGTACTTTGTGATTTTTTCTTGCTGCTTATCTTCAATCCGTGCATCACCAGGTATTGCAATGTCAATGAACCATACTTTTTTCTTTTCAACTACTGTTATGTCAGGTGTGTTGTGGACCAAGTGCCTTTTTATTATTATTATTAAATAATATTTATTATTATTGTTGTTGTTGTTGTTGTTGTTGTATATGGTCACTCATTAATCATTTTAATAATAATTTGCTAATTTTATTACAGTTATTAAAAGTCTCCTTTGAGTCGGGCACGAGTCCCAGAGATGTCCTCAATATTTTCTTGGCAGAAAATCTATAGGATTTCCTGGTAGTTCCCCACCCAGGTTCTCACCAACTTTGATCCTACTTAGCTTGTTTTTGAATTAGCCAAACATGGCTAGGTGCTGCCCCCTGCTGCAGATATCCACCCTTGCAGATAGATATCCATCCTGATGCAAAACCAGTCAGATTTGTTTGGACATGCATTTCGGAAACTTCTAAAAATTGCATCCCACCTTCCTGACTTGATACCAAAAATAGTAATATATTAAATATATTAAAAATTGCTGCCTAGGTCAGTGGTGGCAAGCCTTTTACTCACCGATTGCCAAACAGGTATGCGCTTCACTTATGTGCAGCTCCCCCCATGCGCTGCGCATGCAACCACATCATCTGCACATGCACACAGCTTTTGCGGCTCCCCCTGTGCGCTGCGCATGTAACTGCACCATCTGCGCATGTGCAGTTTTCTGTTCTGCCCCAGCTACGGACCCCAAAGAACGCAGCACACACAAAGTCTGTACAAATCTTAGTTTACTAAATTAACAAAGGCTGTTAATTAACTTTCTTAACAGCCTACAAGAATCCAAAGAATAAATAATTGTAATCTTACTATGGTTGTCAGAAAGCCCAGAAGCAATTTGCAGGAAGCTGATAAGAGAACTAAGATCAGGACACGAGAGTGAACGAAGTTGTTCCCTGCAAATTGCCTCAGTCGTCGTCCTTCCTTAAATAGGCTAAGTGAATGGCCAATTAGCCCCAAGCCTTACACTCGAGGAGACCTCCTCCTGAGGAGCCACTCCTGCCTTTTGGCAGCTCTGCGCGCCCATGCATCAAGAAGAGGCTCCTCCTCTTCTTCCTCTTCACTTATGGGAGCTTCTGGAGGTTCTGAAGGAGGCCCTGGCTGAATCCCTGCCTCTGCCACCACATCTTCTCCAGCCTCCTCATTGTCTGACTCGAGTGCCAGCTGCACTGGCTGCTGGCACAGCACCACACCAGCCTCCACGTTGTCAGAATCAGCTACTAGCTGCACAGGCCGCTGACGGGCCACAACACTTTAACCCATGCAATGGATGTGTGCAAACATCATTTTTAAATGTGTACACTGCACGCAGGCACTCACAGACACTTGCGCAGACACACACACATGCACAGGAGAGTTCCAAAGACCAGTTGGGGCACATGCACATGTGCAGCTGCAGGTGAGTTGGGCGACACCTCGCATGCCTGGAAAGATGGCTCTGTGTGCCACTTCGGGCGTGCGTGCCATAGGTTTGCCATCACGGGCTTAGGTGCTTCACATCTTCCACTCCATTGAAATAGGATCTCGGTTCTAACTTCCAAGAGGACTGGATAAGCTAAGAAATATATCTAGATTGTGCCATGTTTCTCAAAAAAACCCATTATTTCATTTATTTGGAAAGGAAAAGGAAAGCATTTCACTTATGCACAGAAGGCTGAATATAACTGGTGACAACACCTGTTGCTGTCAGCACTTTAATTTAAACTATGCAACAACCCTCGCCTAGTTTAAATTAAGCAAGCCAAAAACTGCAACAGATCTATGGCTGTTGCCCTAATACATGTCTCCTTCTACGCTGGTGATCTGTGGGAATCTATGGGAAACAAACAGAGCAACCCAGTATATCACTTCAAAGAGACTAAATGAGATAGTCCTAACCTATTTTCCAAATAGGAAAATGCGATGGTTCAAGCTATTTTTCAAAGCACCAGAAGCAGAGGTGGGTTTCACAAAATTTTACCACCGGTTTGCCATACACCGAAAATGTGAGCACACGTGGCTTCCATGCGCTTTGCTCTAACCACAATAAAATACCTTATTGCCACCAGACTCCAAATTTTGGGCTTAGACAATTTAGAACTACGCCGACTTCAGTCTGACGTAAGCATAGTACATAAAATTATCGGCCACAATGTCCTTCCTGTCAATGACTTCAGCTTCAACCACAACAATACACAAGCAAATAATAGATACAAACTCAAGGTAAACCGCTCCAAACTCGATTGCAGAAAATACGACTTCAGTAACAGAGTGGTCAGTGCCTGGAATGCACTACCCAACTCTGTAGTTTCTTCCCCAAACCCACCAAACTTTAACCTTAAACTGTCTACAGTTGACCTCACCCCATTCCTAAGAGGTCTGTAAGGGGCGTGCATAAGAGCACCAGCGTGCCTTCTGTCCCTGTCCTAATATTCCTTTTTACTTACTCTTTTCATGTATTCCAATTATGTTTATACTTTTACCTGTTATCTTATATATGCTTGACAAATAAACTTATGATTATAATTATAATTATAATGACTTCAATAGAGCCTTGATAGTACAGTGGTTTAATGCACCCTGTTATTAACACAGCTGCCTGCAATTTCTGCTGGTTCGAATCTCTCCAAGGCTCAAGGTTGACTCAGCCTTCCATCCTTTCTAAGGTAGGTGAAATGAGGACCCAGTTTGTGGGGGCAATAAGCTGACTTTGTATAAAATATACAAAAGTATGAAGGCTATTGCTTAACGCATTGTAAGCCGCCCTGAGTCTCCGGAGAAGGGCGGCATATAAATCAAATTAAAAAAATAATAATAATAATAAAAAAATCCCAACCGCTTCTCAAGCGAGGCTCAACATATGCAGTCAACATAAGTCAAGGTCTGTGTTTATTTGAAGGCTCCCCTCTCTTGTTTATGACCGCAACATAAGATCTCATTGACTTCTTACGGCTCCTCAACACATGTGTTACCATTATTCTTGTGAAAGGCGCACACAGAAAAATAAGCCATTAGACTTACTGATGAGCACCCTCCATCTGTTTGGGAGCTGATGAGGCAGAACAGATTGATTGCTGGTTTATTTTGAGGCACACCAGTGCTTAAAAGTCAAGAGTACATTTGTGCTAAATCTGCCACAGGCATCCGTGAGGCAATCTGATGTGGTTTTAGGCCACTTCTCTAGCTACAATAATCAAATTTACCAGGAAGAATGTGCTTTTGGTTGAAATTGGAGCAGCGGTGCCCCATCTTCCCCTTTTCTTACTGATTTTCATAAAAAAGAAATAACAGAATAACAGAGTCGGAAGGGAGACCTCGGAGGTCTTCTAGTCCAACCTCCTGCTCAGGCAAGAAACCCTATACCAGTGATGGTGAACCTGTGGCACGCATGCCACAGGTGGCACGCAGTATCCTCTCTGAGAGCATGCGAGCCATCACCCCAGTTCAGCTCCACTGCGCATGGATGCGCATCTCCTGCCGGCCAGCTGGTTGTAGGGTCTCTGCCGTGCATGTGCAAGGGGCAGGGGCCCGCAGGGACACACATGCATGCATGGGGGGTGGGGCGCATGCACAGGGGCCACACACGCATTGCATTTTGGGGTTTGGCCACTTGTATGTGCATTTGCGTGCTCACTTGCACGCTTTGGGCACTCGGTCGGGAAAAGATTAGCCATCACTGCCCCATATCATTTCAGACAAATGAATGTCTAACCTCCTTAAAGACTTCCAGTGTTGGAGCATTCACAACTTCTAGAGGCAAGTTGTTCCACTGATTAATTGTTCTAACTGTCATGAAATTTCTCCTTAGTTGCTTCTCTCCTTGATTAGGTTCCATCCATTGCTTCTTGTCCTGCCCTCAGGTGCTTTAGAGCAGGGGTGTCCAACCTTGGCAACTTTAAGCCTGGTGGACTTCAACTCCCACAATTCCCCAGCCAGCTTTGCTTAATGTTGCCAAGGTTGGAGACTCCTGCTTTAGAGTATAGGTTGATCCCTTCTTCTTTTTGGTAGCTCCTTAGATATTGGAAGACCACTATCATGTTTGTTTGTTTGTTTGTTTGTTTGTTTATTTTAATTTAATTTGTATACCGCCCTTCTCCCAGAAGGGACTCAGGGCGGTGAAAAGCCAAAATTAAAAATACATACAATACAAAAGTTAAGATAATTAAAAAGAATTAAATCATTGGCTTCCCAATTTAAAACCCCCAAGTCTATAAAATTTAAAATCCCAATTAAGAACCATTTAGGCTAGGCCGGCTTGGTGGAATAAATAAGTCTTCAGGGCCTTACGGAAGGTCCGGAGGTCCGGGATCAGTCGTATTTCAGGAGGCAGCTCGTTCCACAGGGCGGATGCCCCCACAGAGAAAGCTCTCCCCCTGAGAGCCACCAGCCAACATTGCCTGACTGATGGCACCCTGAGGAGGCCCTCTCTGTGAGAGTGTATTGGCCGGTGGGAGGTTATCGGTAGCAGCAGGCGGTCTCGCAAATATCCTGGCCCTAAGCCATGGAGCGCTTTAAAGATAAGGACCAATACCTTAAAGCGCACCCGGAAGATCACCGGGAGCCAATGAAGCTTGTGCAGGAGAGGTGTTACGTGGGAGTGCCACGTCGCTCCCATAATCACCCGCGCAGCCGCATTCTGCACCAGCTGGAGCCTCTGGGTGCTCCTCAAGGGGAGCCCCATGTAAAGAGCGTTGCAGTAGTCCAGGCGTGACGTGACGAGGGCATGAGTGACCGTGCACAAGGAGTCCCGATCCAGAAAGGGGCGCAACTGGCGTATCAGGCGTATCATGTTACCTTTAATCCTTCTTTTCATTAAACTATACATACCCAATTCCAGCAACTGCTCTGCATATGTTTTAGCCTCCAGTTCCCTAATCAAAAAACTAACAGTGTTTTGATCTGAATAATTAACGTTGCAGATAATCCATGTCTTTTGATCCCCAAAGCTTATGGGAAATTTCTTTTATTAAACTCATACAATGACCCATCATATTTCATTTTGTGGCCTTTTTTTAAATCTATATTTCTATGTTAGGTTGCTTAAGTGGATATTTTGCAGGCAAATCACCATCTAGGTAAGACAGATAGACAAACAGGTGCACTTAATCTAGAATGAACTCTAAAAATGCAAGTCTGGCTATTTGTGCTGCAGATATATGGATAAAAATGTAGGCATGTACAGGATGAAAACATGTGGACTTTTCAGTAACAAAAAAATAAAATGGGAGTGTAAATTGTTTGTCTAATAGGATTCAAGATGCTTAGGTTATTTGATGTTAATATAGAAATATTACTCTGCTAAGAATTTATTCTTTCCGTGCACTGTCAACATGGAAAAAATTATTCTAAAATTCAATTACCGGTAATGTTTGAATGACATTGCTTTCTAACAAAGCTTGATTGAACATATTGCTATAAGTCACAAAGAAATTTGCTTGGTTTTGTTAAAGCATCACAAAGTGAAGATGGCACAAAAAAGCAAAAAAAAAGGAAAGGAAAGGAAAGGAAAGGAAAAGAAAGGAAAGGAAAGGAAAGGAAAGGAAAGGAAAGGAAAGGAAAGGAAGAAGGAAGGAAGGAAGGAAGGAAGGAAGGAAGGAAGGAAGGAAGGAAGGAAGGAAGGAAGGAGGAGGTGGAGGAGGAGCAAAACCATAGAGTGATGCAAAAGAGATTGCAAGCTAACACAATGAAACCAGAATTGTTCCCATCCATCTATCTATCTATCTATCTATCTATCTATCTATCTATCTATCTATCATCTATCATCTACCTACCTACATCTATCTATCTATCTATCTATCTATCTATCTATCTATCTATCTATCTTTCTTTCTACGATGAATGTTGAAAAGTTCTGGATTTCAAATTCATAGTAACCCCCCCTCTTAATTCACCAAAATATTTTAAAATTTATTTATAGGTTTCTTTCCAAATATTGATCCAGTTAGACAAGTTTCTGCATTCTTCCCTGCAGCAATTCAGTCAGTCAATTCCCCGATGCTTTGTCCCCCCCCCTCTTTTTTTCCCCCTCTTTAATCTGCCCGGATGGAGTTCCATTTGTCCCATCTCTGTCTGGACAACATCTGGAGCCTCAGGAAACTCAGCTGCTTGGCTTTTTTTTCATGCACTTCAGAGAGGGGGTGGGGAGAAAAGCAAGAGCCTCTTTCCAACCAAACAAGGCCTTTTGTTCTCCCCGAGCAAGTGTTTCTCATTAAAATTGTCATCTCCCTAACAAATTGCTTCATTTCTCCTGCAGCTGGGCTGATCGTGTTCCTCCGGGTTTGCACGGGGCTGTAACCTTCCTAAGGGATTGGAAGAGTAGAGGGGGGGAAAGTGACTTTGCATTTCTTATTCTCTCTCTCCTCGCTTGTGCCATTCTGCAGCGCAGGAAACGTCTAGATTTTTTCCTTTTGCTGACTTAGTGGCACTTTTTAAATGTCTTTGTTCTGGTTTTACTTTTAGTTGCTTAGCCTGTCCCTTCTCCAGGCAAGTTCCCGCTAGCAGAAAACATCTGTCCTCTGTTAGAAGTTTCTTTCAAAGACAGGAAAGACAGCTGGGCCTCTTTGGGGAGGGGAGAAGACTTCCACTCCATCAAAATGTTCTGCATTCCGATTCTTGAAGGAAAAAGCTGGGAAGCGCATACTGTATTTGGCTTGAGAGGTTCTCAGGCTGGGTAGGAGAATGGCGTTGCTGGTTTGGATCTTCTCCAAAAGGATGTAGAATAAGAGTTGAGTTGAGTCGATTCCGACACAATCCTACACCCTTTATCCATTGTTTCATGCAGAGAGGGTGGACCAGAGTTGGGGCCTGTGGTACCTTTGACTGAAGAATGATGTTAGTGGTGGAACCAAGAGCTTCATAACTTCCTCATGGATAGAGAGATCACTTCCAGGACAGAGCATGGACTGCCATGTTCTGCATCACAGCATCAGAGAAGAGCATCAATAGCGATGATTTCAATATTTTCTGGTTCCAAAGAAAGGGAAGGGACGCGGTGGCTCAGTGCAGGGGTGGGTTCCACTTACCTTTACTAGCGGTTTGCAGTGGGATCGCATGGGCGTGCTTGCTTCGCTCGCGCACGGGTGTGCTCTTCTGCACATGCATAGATCACCCATGATGATGTTGTGGCAGATGGGCGGAGCCACCCGCCACTTTTACTACCAGTTCTATAGAACCAGACCAAACCGGGAGCAACCCACCACTGGCTCAGTGGCTAAGACACTGAGCTTGTCAATCGAAAGGTTGGCAGTTCAGCAGTTCGAATCCCTAGTGCCGTGTAACGGGGTGAGCTCCCGTTATTTGTCCCAGCTTCTGCCAACCTAGCAGTTCGAAAGCACGTAAAAAATGCAAGTAGAAAAATAGGGACCACCTTTGGTGGGAAGGTAACAGCGTTCCCTGCGCCTTTGGCATTGAGTCATGCCGGCTACATGACCACGGAGACATCTTCGGACAGCGCTGGCTCTTCGGCTTTGAAACGGAGATACGAACCGCCCCCGAGAGTCGGGAACAACTAGCACGCATGTGCGAGGGGAACCTTTACCTTTTTAAAGAAGGGGAGGCAGGGTTTTGCCCACAGGTACTGACATGTTTTGAGAACCAGAGGGCCTCTGGAGCCTGGGGAGGCCATTTTCGCCCTCTTGGAGGCTTGAGGAAAACCTCTGGAGCCCGGGGAGGACAAAAACGCCCCCCCCCATCATGGTGCAGGAGACCGACTAGGCCATGCCCACCATGGCCACGCCCAGTCAGCAACCGGGTAGAGAGCTCCTTGCTAAAATTTTTGAAGCCCACCTCTGCTAGGGTCTGCTTACACTTATCTTAAGCCAACACTTTGTGTGTGTGAGGTGAACAAAAGGAAGCTAAACTAACTGGTGCGGCCCAATGTGTTTTAAAAGCAATGTACACATACAGCCACATTTAAATGACGACTTTATGGTGGAACCCAACCAATATATCTAGAAAGTGCACATTTTAGAAGGCATGTTTACAAAATGTGCTCCACAAGTATAGTAATCCCCTCATTTCGTTGTGTAATTGACCTCTGTTAGGTAAATCTATATTTGCTTACATTTCACAGATTTAAACTGTTTATAATCAGTCTCTATGCCGAGCACTGTAAGGTGGTTATAGTATATACAATATGTGGAATCGCCGGTGGAGAGTTCTTAGCATCTCAGCAAAGTTTTGTTTCCCAAATTTTGGAGCAGTTGGGGGTCTATGACAAGTCAAATGGTATAAAGCTGGCATAAAAAGATTGGTGTCATCAATCATAAATTAAATGTCTAAATATTTAAAGTTCACTATCTGCTGTGGTTCTTTGGAGACACTGATCTATATTCATAATATATAGACATTGTTAGAAAAACCAGTTTGGTGTAATGGTGAAGACATCAGGCTAGAAGAAAAAAGATTGTGAGACCATGAGTTCCAGTCCCATCTTGAGAAAGAAATCGGCTGGGTGATCTTGGGCCAATCTCTCTCTCAGCCCTAGAAAGCAGGCAATGGCAAATCTCAAAGATGCTTTTTCGAAAGGGAGTTGGACTGTTTTTTCTTGAAGAAGAAGAAGAAGTTCTTCTCACCCAAAAAGCTTCTGAAGTTTGTTGAAGGAGAAGCAAAACTATCTCCCCCTCCTCTTTCTTCTTGTCCTTCTTCTTCTTACTATCTCCACCACCCTCCTCCTCTTCTTCCTTCTTGTCCTTCTTCTCCTCACTATCTCCATCGTCCTTCTCCTTCTCTTTCTTCTTGTCCTTCTTCTTCTTACTATCTCCACCGCCCTCCTCCTCCTCTTCCTTCTTGTCCTTCTTCTCACTATCTCCATCGTCTTTCTCGTCCTCCTCCTCCTCTTCCTTCTTGTCCTTCTTCTTCTTACTATCTCCACCGCCCTCCTCCTCTTCCTTCTTGTCCTTCTTCTCACTATCTCCATTGTCTTTCTCCTCCTCCTCCTCCTCCTCTTCCTTCTTGTCCTTCTTATCACTATCTCCATCACCTTTCTCCTCCTCCTCCTCAGAAAAAAAACCCAGTTCAATTGCCTTGAATCTACTATGACCTAGATGACTGCGAATCTCCATAGACATTTAGGCAATGGCAAAGCCATTTCTGAAATCTTGCCAGGAAAACTGCAGGAACTACTCCAGCAATCACCAGGAGTCAACACTGATTTGAAGACACATAGTCACACACACACACACACAAAAAGACACTGTTAGGGAGACACCAACCTTACTTGGTGTCCATCTGGTCAAAATGTCTCCAGGAGGACCTCTTTAAAATGGAAAGAGGAGAAAAGTTGTCCCTCGTGGATATGATTAATGCACCATCCAAGTTCCCAATTTCGAGTTCCCAACTTTGGCCAGGTGCAAATAGCTAATTCCCTCAGCCCATGCGTCAATTTTGTGTGTAATTCCTAAGATAAACCTCTTTTTCCTAACTTTAATGGGAACCATCTGCCTCCCATTGACGATATTAATAACAAGGCTTCAGCAAAAGTTGGGGGAGGAGAGGAGAAGGCAAGAGGGGAAGGATGGACGGTTGAAAAAAAAAACACATGTCTTTGCAGTCCCCTCCTGGGAGGAGTTTCCCAAATTCTTGGGGCGTAATAACCTGCTGAAATATCTTGCTGGGTTAAACAGGTTCTTTCTTGCACGCTTGGAGTGAAGCCTGGTTAATCAGAGGTTGTATACTTCAGCTGTGCAGTGATGGTATGGACCTCTTGCATACAGTGTGTCTGTCTTTTGTTCCCTTTTGATGGGTGTGGTGTGGTGTGGCTTGGTAGGCGTGGCTTGGTAGGCATGGCAGGGGAAGGATGCTGCAAAATCCCCATTCCCACCCCACTCCAGGGGAAGGATATTGCTGGTTATCACCTATAAAGCCCTTCATGGCCTAGGCCCAGGATATCTGTCGGACCCCCTGCAGCCAGCAAACAATCCCAAATCGCCTGGTGCGTTCTCACAGACAGGGCCTCCTCAGGGTGCCGTCGGCCAGACAGTGTCGGCTGGCGACCCCCAGACGGAGAGTTTTCTCTGTGGGCGCACCCACCCTCTGCAACCAACTTCCGTTGGAGCTCTGGATGGCCCCTGACCTTCGCTTGTTCTTCCGCGAGTTGAAGACCTGGTTGTTCCGTAGCCTGGACTGATGGGTGGGGGGGAGGTTTAATTTTTTATTTAATTTTTTATTTGATTTATATGCCACCCTTCTCCGGAGACTCAGGGCAGCTTACAGTGCGTTAAGCAATAGCCTTCATCCTTTTGTATATTTATACAAAGTCAGCTTATTGCCCCCACAAACTGGGTCCTCAATTTACCTACCTTAGAAAGGATGGAAGGCTGAGTCAACCTTGAGCCTGGCGAGATTCGATCTTACTTTAATTGCAGACAGCTGGTGTTAAATTACAGTGCTTCTGTCTGTTGAGCTAAACCAGGCTCCTGGTTGGAATGAATTTTAAATTTTAAATTTTAACTCTATATCGTTTTAATAGGAATTATGCATTTTACTATTGTGAGCTGCCCTGAGTCCTCTGAGATAGGGCGGCATATAAATTGCATAAATAAATAAATAAATAAATAAATAAATAAATAAATAAATAAATAAATAAATAAATAAAATCCCCATTCCCACCCCACTCCAGGGGAAGGATATTGCAAAATCTCCATTCCCGCCGCAAAATCTCCATTCCCAGGAGCCTGAGTGGCGTAGGAGGCTACTGCCTCCTAAGGCAGCATTTAGCTTCCAGCTGCCTGCAATTACTGCGAGTTCAATTCTCACCAGCTCAAGGTCGACTCAGCCTTCCATCCTTTCTAAGGTGGGTAAATTGAGGACCCAAGTTTGTGGGGACAATAAGCTGACTTTGTATAAAATATACAAAAGTATGAAGGCTATTGCTTAATGCACTGTAAGCCGCCCTGAGTCTCCGGAGAAGGGCGGCATATAAATCAAATTTAAAAAAAAAAAAAAAAAACCTCTGGGATCAGCCAGAGGTGGTATTTGCCGGTTCTCCAAACTACTCAACATTTCCGCTGCCGGTTCTCCAAAGCCTGTCAGAACTTGCTGGATTTGATCCTTGTGACAATGTACTATTAAGGAAGGGTCTGCTATAAATTTAGCTAGCTTGAATCTGAGCTCCTAGCGACTTGGACAACTTTTTGCTATACTTTCATGAGGAGGAATATTTATTAGCTCTCCTTGTTGCTTCAGTCTTATCTGATTTTTGCAAGCAAAGTGTTCACTCTGGGGGGGAATTGTCCTCCAAGAAGCCATGCCTGCGGTTGAAGCAAAGTGCCAGCATTCTGTCAGTGCATTCCTCTTCTCATTATAAAAAATTATCTTTTGCTTTTTGTCATTAAAAGCAGATGCAGAGAGTAAATAAATAAAAACAAAAGAGCCGTCGTCTCGGCTTCTGTATTAAAAAAAAGCCGCTCGAAAAAGCGTGGGTCCTGTTTGTCGACTTTACGTGCCAACTTCAAGCAGATCAGCCTGACACGATGCCTTGGACGGTTATGGGTTTGAGGCTTTCCAACTCCTTGATGAAGGAGCCGCTATTTTGGGCGGCAGCTCTGCACCCGAACTTGTCAACACATAACATTGGAATATCAGCAACGGACTTCCACAGCAAACTTTCTCCCGGACAGCTTAGAAACCCGGAAGAGCAGCATTCCGTCGCACATGCTCGAGCTGGCACCCAAACTTCAGGTTTCCGGCACGGATGAACAGTTGGCCGTCACGCGTGCACACAACGTAAACCTGGATGTTCGGGTGCCGCATTGCTCCGCACGATGGAATGCTGCTGTTCCGGGTTTCGGTGATCCTGCGCGCACGAAGGCTAGCTGACCGGCATGCATGTGTGGACAGGAACGCAAATGAGGAGCCAGCGAGGCCGCACATCCCTCACGGGATGGTTCTGCATGCCACTTCCGGCACGCCTTCCATAGGTTCGCCACCACGGCCCTACACCAGGGGTGGGTTCTAAATTTTTTTTACTACCGGTTCTGTGGGCGTGGCTTGTTTTGTGGGTGTGGCTTGGAGGTCATGTGACTAGGTGGGCGTGGCTAGCTGGTCAGAGTCATTTCTGGAAGGTCTTCGCATTTACGACCAGTCCTCGCACTTACAACCCGACTCATTTGTTTGCTTTTAACGCTGATCAGCTGTAGGACGGCCCTTTGAAGCCCCGTGGCAAGTGTTTAAACGGTTTTTTTTCCCCTCTAGTCATCAGCTGGGACTCAGGAGGCAGCAATAGGTTGGGGGTGGGACCAAATAAAAGGTAAGAATAACATGGGAGGGTGGGGGGGGAGGGCAGGGGGTCATATCGTCACCGCTACCGGCTCGGCCGAACCGGACTGAACCAGGAGGAACCCATCACTGCCCTACACCATTCCTTTACTTGCTCTGGTTTCTCCTCCGATTGTATAAATCAGTGGTTCTCAACCTGTGGGTCGGGACCCCTTGCGGGGGCGAATGACCCTTTCACAGGGTCGCCATCAGAAAACACATATTTTCAATAGTTTTAGGAATAATTTTATGGTTCGGGGGTCACCACAACATGAGGAACTGTATTAAAGGGTCGCGGCATTAGGAAGGTTGAGAACCACTGGTATAAATCTTTCGCTGTTTACTGCAGTTGCCTTTTCAAGAAGGTCCCAGATTAAATTGTTGGCACCACCCAGTAAAACCAACTTCATCAAATTCCTGTCCTTCAGATGTTTTGGAACTTTAACACCCATTAACTTCAGCCAATGTGGCCAAGCAGATATTTGGAGCCTTTGTTTGGAGACAGGGGAGATCACACATTTGAGGAAGTCTCGTTTAATGAGCTTGGTGGATCAACAGTGTAAAGTCGCTTTCCCAAGTAAGGAAGGAAGGATTAGTTGCGCAGTTGCTCCTCTTGAATTTCTCTCCTCTGACGAGAAATTTGCACACTGTGTTCCTGGAAAACTGAAGAGTGGTAAGCCTTGGATTGGTGGCAGGATTATTTTGAAAGGAGGCAGGCACTCTGTGTTTAGCCTTTGGCACAGCTAGTGTTTTTGGCTACTATCCATGTTGAAAATGTGTTTTCTTTGAGCTGGCAGCCCTGTCAACACAGGCGATTCCAGGCTGACTCTTTATCCAACAAATGGCAGCGTTCCTGGTGTTTCTCTGGGTCTCTCCAGTTAAGAGACAAGAAGGCTGTGTTCTCTCTTCTCTTCCAGGTGGACCAGGAAGAAAGTTATGGGTTGGAAATGCACAGAAAGGTGATAAACGAATCTTAATCAAAGAGCATCCTTTCCAGGGGTGCTATTCAGCAGGTTCTGACCAGTTCAGAAGAAACGGTAGTGGAAATTTTGAGTATTTAATTTTATTTATTGGTTTGATTTATATGCCGCCCTTCTCCGGAGACTCAGGGCAGCTTACAATGCGTTAAGCAATAGCCTTCATACTTTTGTATATACCTGCTTAGTAGGGCTTTTGCCCCCCCACCAAGCGATGTTCTTTTTTTATACAAAGTCAGCTTATTGCCCCCAAAAACCGGGTCCTCATTTTACCTACCCCCGAAAGGATGGAAGGCTGAGTCAACCTTGAGCCTGGTGAGATTTGAACTTGCAGTAATTGCAGGCAGCTGGTGTTACTTAACAGCACTTTAGTCTGCTGCACCACCAAGGCACCAAGGAGTAGTTCAGAGAACCGGTAGTAAAAATTCTGACTGGCCACGCCCCCACCTATTCTCTGCCTCCCGAGTCCCAGTTGATCGGGCAGAAATGGGGATTTTGCAGTATCCTTCCCCCAAAGTGGGGCAGAAATGGAGTTTTACAGTATCCTTCCCCTCCTACGCCCACCAAGCCATGGTCACCAAGCCACACCCACAGAACCGGTAGTAAAAAAATTTGAAACCCACACCTGGTTCTGACAGGTTCTGGCGAACCAGTAATGGAAATTTTGAGTAGTTTGGAGAACTGGCAAATACCACTTCTGGCTGGCCCCAGAGTGGGATGGGAATGGGGACTTTGCAATATCCTTCCCCTGCCATGCCCACCAAGCCACACCACGCCCACCAAGCCACGCCCACAGAACCGGTAGTAAAAAAAAAATGAATTTCACCATTGATCCTTTCTATCGTTCCAAATACATAATGTCCTCGCCTTACAATCACAACTGAGATCAGAACTTCCGTTGGTAAACAAGGCAGTTATTAAGTGAGTCCCAGCTGATTTTGCGACCTTTTTTTGCAAGGGTTGTTAAGTGAAGCATTTCAGAGATTATCTGTATTGGATCCCTCTCTACTCTCCGTGAGAATGAGGGTCCATCTCCAATCCAGGAAGAAGAAACTGAGTTGTCCCAAAGGCGCTTATCAGTCCTGTGGCTGATAAAATTCTTATTAAGATATTTTTATATACCAAAAATACAAAGTTGCTCTTTATGGAGACAATCCAACTGACCTAATATTATTTACTTTTAAAGAGCCATTGCTTTGATTGGAACAAAATACCAGCCTTTTTATCTCTCTCTTCCCCTTTTTTTTTAGTATTCTGAAAAGCAGGAAAACTGATTAGTATCCTTGGGTTCCTTGAGATCAGATTCTTTAAGCATCGTATATTTTTCAGCTTCCTAATGTGTATTTTTTATCTCTAAGGTGTATGAAGTTTTTCATATTGGTATGTTCATAGATACCTCTTTTGTCATTTTTCTTGTTTTCCGTCTCGTTTGAGATAGATAGATAGATAGATAGATAGATAGATAGATAGATAGATATAGATATAGATATAGATATAGATATAGATATAGATATAGATATAGATATAGATATAGATATACACACATATACATACACAGAAAGAGAGAATGTTTCCTCTGCAAGGAATATAAATCCTTCCATCTTCCACCATTCAGTCAGAGCTGAAGAAACTTCTGGGACGAGAAGAGAAAGGTCTTCAAAGAAAAAATCCAGCTGCCTTTTGCGGGGAGGGAAGCACCTTTGGGACAGCCATGATTTGGATGACTGAAAATCTCCATAGATATCAAGAAACTGAGTTGATAAGCTATATACCCAAGAGTTTTAATAGTTCTGAAGTTTGATAGTCTCTACCCTACTCTGCCATTCCATTGTTAAATAAAAATAGTCACATTCTAACTATTTTTTAAATAAAAATTTCTCTTGAAGGTTCAATCCATCAAGAAGGCATAAACAAGCAAGTCTTTGTATATCTTGATGGATCAGCACCCCTTCATTCCAATAGAATAGGAATAGGAATAGGAATAGGAATAGGAATAGGAATAGGAATAGAATAGAATAGAATAGAATAGAATAGAATAGAATAGAATAGAATAGAAAAAGAGCCTTGGTGGCACAGCAGACTAAAGTACTGTTAAGTAACACCAGCTGCCTGCAATTACTGCAAGTTCAAATCTCACCAGGCTCAAGGTTGACTCAGCCTTCCATTCTTTCAAGGTAGGTAAAATGAGGACCCGGATTATGGGGGCAATAAACTGACTTTGTATAAAAAAGAACACCGCTTGGGGGGGCCAAAAGCCCTACTAAGCAGGTATATACAAAAATATGAAGGCTATTGCTTAACGCATTGTAAACTGCACTGAGAATCCGGAGAAGGGTGGCAGATAAATCGAATCAATAAATAAATAGGATAGGATAGGATAGGATAGGATGGGATGGGATGGGGTGGGGTGGGGTGGGGTGGGGTGGGGTGGGATGGGATGGGATGGGATAGAATAGAATAGAATAGAATAGAATAGAATAGAATAGAATAGAATAGAATAGAATAGAATAGAATAGAATAGAATTCTTTATTGGCCAAGTGTGATTGGACACACAAGGGATTTGTCTTCGGTGCATAAGCTCTCAGTGTAGATAAAAGATATAAGTGATAAATCATGATCATAGTCATTATAAAAATGCATTCATCATGAATCGTAAGATACAACACTTAGTGATAGCCATAGGAGACTAAATAAGACTGAAGGCTTGTCCAACTGGAGGATGGAGGAGAACTATTGCTGGTTATATCCATCCCTAGAGCCATTAAAAAATAATAATGCTGTCCTAATTATCTCTCCATAGTATGGAATAATTAAGGAGAAGGGTAGCAGCTGTGGAACAGCCATAAAGCTCCTTTGCGTCAAACCAACTTCATTATGGCCACAGCTCTTCAGAGAAGAAGACAGGAAAATGAATTGGTTGGTCTCAGCTGAGAAGCCCGAACAGGGACGCAGGTTGCTTGCCATGAAAAAGAAAACTTTTAACAGGAAAAAAAAAAAAGATAAACAGCTTTAATGCTCAATAGATGGGCATCTTGTAGAAATACTACTAAGGGGAACAATAGCTATTAGATACTAGAGGCATTTGTCCCAAGCCTATTTTCTAAACCTGGGTTCTTAATGGTTGCTGCAGTTTTAATCTTATCAGTCCTCTGGCTGATAAAATTCCTATTAAGATATTTTTATACAACAAAATGCCAAGTTGCTCTTTATGGAGCCAATCCAACTGACCTAATATTATTTACTTTTAATGAGCCATTGCTTTGATTGGAACAAAATACTAGCCTTTTTTTCTCTCTCTTCCCTTTTTTTTTTTTTTTTTTTTTATTATTCTGAAAAGCAGGAAAACTGATTAGTGTCCTTGAATTTCCTTAGATCAGATTCTTTAAGCACCGTATATTTTTCAGCTCCCTAATGTGTATTTTTTACCTCTAGGGTGTATGTTCATATTGGTATGTTTATAGATACCTTTTTTGTCATTTTTCTTGTTTTCCATCTCACTAGGGAGGTAGATAGGTAGGTAGGTAGGTAGGAGATAGATAGACAGACAGAAAGACAGACAGACAGACACAGAGAGAGAATATGAATGCTCTGGAGGGAGGAGAGAGAGGGGAAGGGGAGGAGGAAAAGGAGGAGGAGGGAGAAGGAGAGGAAGAGTAGGGGAGGAACGGAGGAGGAGGGAAAGTGGGAGGAGGGGAGGAAAAAAGTGATAGGAAGAGGAGGAGGAGGGAGAGGGGGTGAAGAGGAAGAGAAGGGAGGAGGAGAGTAGGAAGGGGAGGAGGGGGGAGGGGAGAAGAAGGGGTGAGAGGAGAGGGAGAAGGAGGAGGAAGTGAGGGAGGAGGGAGGAGGGAGAGGGAGAGGGGGCGAAGAGGAAGAGAAGAGAGAGGACGGGAGGAGGAAGAAGAGAGAAGGAGGGGAGAAGAGGGTGAGAGGAGAGGGAGGAAGGAAGGAAGAGCTTTGATAGTGCAGTGGTCTAAAGCACCCTGTTATTAAGACCAGCTGCCTGCAATTACTGCAGGTTCGAATCTCACCAAGGCTCAAGGTTGACTCAGCCTTCCATCCTTTCTAAGGTAGGTGAAATGAGGACCCAGTTTGTGGGGGCAATAAGCTGACTTTGTATAAATATACAAAAGGATGAAGGCTATTGCTGAGCACATTGTAAGCCGCCCTGAGTCTCCGGAGAAGGGCGGCATATAAATCAAAGCAAAAAAAAAAAAAAAGGAAGGAAGGAGAGGAGGAGGAAGGGAGGAGGAAGAGGAGGAGGAGTGGAGAGGAGACAAAGGGGTGAGAGGAGAGGGGGGAGGAGGAGGAGGGGAGAAGAAGGGGTGAGAAAGGAGGAGGAGGAAGAGGTGGTGGTAGAGGAAGACTCTTCTAAGTACTTGTATTCCTATTGTTGGAAAAACCCATCCATCTCTTCAGCCTTCATATCCCAGAGAGTTAAAATGGCCAAAGTGGAGAATCTGACACCCTTCCCAAGGCTGTATCTGCCATCTGATCCAAAGGTGTGACAAATTAGTGTGGCTCTCCCACAAGGACACCCTCAGACAAGTCTGAACCGAGCCATTTCCCTGCAGCTGAGCTGAAATTCTTTGCAATTGGCAGGCCAGGTAGGGCATCAAGGAGGGAGAGCAGCCCAAAGCGACTGTTGGAAAAAAAAAAACCCAACGTTGACTGGATGGTGTCAAAAAATTCTCAGGCCAGATCGTCACCCTCCAAGAGCGGAAAATGCTTCAGAAGGGAATCTGGTTCAAGGACTGACTTGCAAGTTGTCATGAGTTTTCTTGAATCTTTAGAAGTCAAGAGATTTGGGCATATTCAGCCTACATAAGGAAGGAAGCATTTGAGGGCTTTAAAATAAATGTCCTTTAAAATAAATATTTTAAAATGCTAATAACCTGCGGATAACACTTATTGAACTCATACAATTTTTTAAAAATATAACATTGTTTGATTTATGGGGCCAGTGATCTCAAGTCTATGACTCAAGCTAGGACTCAACATGAAAATAAGCAAATACGTACACACAGATATAAAAGTAAAATGAAGAATAAAACACTGAGCATCTCTAGACTCCTAAGAAAGTGTCATCAGGACACGGTTATGATCAGTTTAAGGGTTTTTTTTTAATATTTCCTAAACCAAAAGCAAACAAACTCCTTGTTGGGAGATGGTTAAAAAATAAAAGGAAGAAGAAAAATGGTTTCCACTTCTCGCCTCCAGGTCTCCAAATCGTGTTCTTTTTTCTTCCTTTTTTTCATGGTGCACCTGTTAAAAATGAGACTTTAAAAAAATGAAATCAGTGAAAAAAACACACTGCCCGTGGGCTTTTCTTTGCTTTTCTTTTTTTCAGAAGAAGCTTTGAAATAAAGGCAAAGCAGGAAAGACATGCTTCTCTGCAAAGTCTCTCTGGTTTATTATTATTATTATTATTATTATTATTATTATTATTATTATTATTATTATTATTATTATTAGAATTGCAAAAATATTTTGTTTGTACAAATACTGTGTATGTAGACATCTTCTTTTTCTGCTTACATCCTTTTGCATTGTACATTTTTTATTCAAAAGCAGTACTTGCTTTTGAGTACTTGCTAAGAGAAAAAAATTCCTATTTAATTGGGTATAATGGTTAACAGATGTAACTACGGTCATATGTGGGCAGTACAAAGATCAAGATGTTTTTTTGCAAACAAAAGTCAGACAAACTAGCCTTGAGCCTCAATAATTGACCCCCAATTAACAATCCATTGACTTCCCCATTTCTCACCACATACAAATAAAAAGCAAACACTATGGAAGAGAGTGATGGAAATATATAGCAGCTTCTAATACTGTTAACATTTAAAGCAGCAATAATTAAAAGTCATATTACTGTACGTGCAATTGTTCTTCAAAATTAATTGGGTTGGCCATCCTATGTTTTAAAGTGAGCACCAAGTACTGTACCGAATACCATTAAATGTACAAGAACGCCATCTTCTGGCTATTGTCAACTAATGCTCAAAAGTACCAATATAAATCCTGGAATCAGGGAGAACATCAGAACTGATAAATTTGCTGTTTCTAATCTCATTTCAAAGCTCTTGTATGAAGAGAATTTATTAAGAAGACAATCTAGGTCTGACAAACAGATATGATTTTGGCTTTTTCCTGCATTTTGTTACATGTTACAAGGTGGTATCTTAATTTGCTATTCCAAAACATGATTGTTGTATGGGTACTCAAGTTACAAACTATAACCAAATCCAAAATTTCTATTGCTAAGTGAGACAGTTGTTCAGTGCCATTGTAACTTTGAACAGTGATAAATGAACTGTTATAAACCGAGGATTACCTGTACTACATTAATCTAAGAGGAAGTACGGGTAGTCTTTTATTAACAACCATTTGTTCAGTTACTCTTTTTTTTTTTATTGTAAAAGTTTTACAATTACATTTTCACCCCATTTTCACCCCCCTAACCCTCCCCAAACTCCCCAAACCCCCCTCCCAAACCCCCCCTGACCCTCCCCTCCCCCCCCGGACTTCCACAGAATATCATTATCCCCTATACAAAAACCTTGAACCCCCCCAACCCCCATATCATTTTTCATCTTCACATAGTTCGACTATTTCTATCTTAATATAATATAATACTATCAATAAAAAGCTATTTGATACTTCTTAGTTTGGTATTTGTTCTGCACATAATCTATCCACTTTTTCCATCCACATTCATAAGTCTCTTGTGAGCGATCTTTTAAGTATGCTGAAATCTTCGCCATCTCCGCGAAACTGGCCATCTTCAAAATCCATTCTTCTGCGGTGGGCAGAGCTTCATTTTTCCAATATTTACCTATCAACAATCTCACTGCTGTAATCATATACAAAATCAACTTTGTTTCATCCACTGTAAAACCCTCAACTATACCCAATAAAAGCAATTGTGGAGAAAATTGGATTTTTTTTCTTTAAAACATTCTGCATGACCCACCAAATTTTTATCCAAAAAGCCTTAACTTTCTTACAAGTCCACCAAATATGATAATATGTAGCATCTAAACAATCACACCTCCAACATTTTGGCTGAACATTAGGGTACATACACGACAATTTCTTAGGATCTAGATGCCATCTATAAAACATTTTGTAAAAATTTTCCCTCAAATTCTGCGACTGTGTAAATTTAACATTCTGAACCCAAATTTTTTCCCATGTTTCCAACATCACTGGTTCTTCAAAATTTTGTGCCCACTTAATCATACAATCTTTAACTAATTCAGTTTCCGAATCTCTTTCTAACAAAACATTATAAAGCCTTTTAATATGCATTGGACCTTTCTCTTTTATATGTCTAACCAATTCTTCCTCATGCAACATAATACCAGTTCTTTGGTCCTCTTTCCATCTCAATTGCAATTATATTGTAACCAAGTTAAATTAATCCCTTCAGCCAACAGTGTCTGTAATGTCTTCAGCTGCCATCTGCCCGCATCTGTAAAAAGAACCTCTTTGTATAAAAACCCCCCGAGTGACGTTATATTTGTATTCCACAAAATATGACCAAGATCCAGCCATAGCGGTATTTTATAATCCCATTTGAGTCGGTGCTTCTTCCAAACTCTCAACAAAGAGTCTCTAAGTATATGGCTTTTAAATACTTTATCCACTTTGCTGTCATAAAATAAATAAGCATGCCATCCAAATTCCAAATCAAAACTTTCTGCGTTTAGTATTCCAGTCTTTTTTCCTCCAAACCAATCACGTGTTAAAGTCAGAGCTGCTGCATCATAATATAACTGTAGGTTTGGAAGTTTAAGACCTCCCCTTTCTGGAACATCTTGCATAATTTTCAATTTTACTCTTGGTTTTTTTCTCGTGCCAGACAAACTTGTTCACTCCAGTTTGCCATACTTTTAGTTGTTTATCATTTTTAAGCACCGGAATCATTTGAAACAAACAGTTACTCTTTTTATTTATGTTATCAATCAACTGGCCACAGAAAAAAAGAAGGAAAGGAGTTGTTGCCCTTTCAAACAATCTGAGTTGGGTTTAAATAAACCCAGCACAGAACAAAAACTTATTTTAAAAAAATTACAACAAAAACTTATAAAAATACGAAGGTGATGTATCTCTCTGAAAGGATGTATAGTCTGCAGCCAGTTAAGCTAAACTGCTCAGTTGCAAGCATAGTTTTCTTTTGGCATCCAGAAAACCCAGAATTTAGATAGGATAGAATAGAATAACAGAGTTGGAAGGTCATCTAGTCCAACCCCGATTTCCATTTTTTTTTCTTGACTTGGGATTCAAAACTCAGCAGCTCAGCCAAGGTTTGGTTAGAGAAACAATGCACACTGGAGCCAATCTGGAACTTCTAGTGACTTCGCAACTTCCTTCCTTCCTTCTTTCTTTCTTCTCTTTCTTCTTTCTCTTCCTTCCTTTCTTCTTTCTTTCTCCCTCTCCTCTCCCTTTAATCTTTCCTTCCTTCCCCCTTCCTTCCTTCATTTGTAACTTTATTGTTTTCTTGGGAAAGGATAACCCCCACATCTAACCCTCCCAGCAGAGATTTCCTGGTGGCCTCCCATCCAAGCCTTCCTTCCTTCCTTCCCTTTTTTTTCTCTATTTCTTTCGTTCTCTCTCCTTTCCCTTCCTTTCCATCTTTCCTTCCTTCCCCCTCCCTCCCTTCGTAATTTTATTGTTTTCTTGGAAGAGGATACCCTTCACCATCCAACCCTCCCAACAGAGATTTCCTCGTGGTCTCCCATCCAAGCCTGCCTGCCTTCCTTCCTTCCTTCCTTCCTTCCTTCCTTCCCTCCCTCCGCGTGAGCAAACAAAGCGCGCCGCAAGCGGGGACGAAAGCGAAAGTCTCGCGAGACTCCGCCCACTTCCCGCGGGGGGTCCAAGTCGCGTTTTACAGAACGTCACTTCCGCCGCCGCTGAGCCGGAAGTTGACGCTCGGAGGGCCCGCGGAGGTGTTTTCTGTGGGCGAGCCGATGTTTTTGCGCCGAGGGAGGAGAGATTCCTCCTCCTTCTTCGGCCGGGAACCGCCGGTGAGCGCGCTGGCCCCGGGGGAGAAGCGGTCTCTCTTTCCACCCGTGGGCCCCGTTGCCGTAGCAACCGGGCCCGGGGGGGGATGATGAG
Organism: Arizona elegans; assembly: GCA_022577455.1. Taxonomy (NCBI): domain Eukaryota; kingdom Metazoa; phylum Chordata; class Lepidosauria; order Squamata; family Colubridae; genus Arizona; species Arizona elegans. The sequence goes on from JAKOOJ010000016.1 coordinate 8,923,028, forward strand.
CAGCTTCCTGGCTGCCCCCCCCCCTTGGATGGGGATAGCGGGGTGGGGGGGGAGCCCCCGTTGCCATCGGCAGCCGTTGTTGGAAGCGCCTAAACCCCGTCCGCTTCTCCTTTCTGAGCAAGTGACAGGTGGGTATGTGGACTTCAACTCCCAGAATTCCCCAGCCGGCCATTCAATGCCAGCCATTCCCATTTCTGGCTGAGGGATTCTGGGAGTTGAAGTCCACTTACACCTTCCACTTACTCAGAAGGGTCAGAAATACCCAAGTCAAGTCAAGCCAATTTAAACCAAAGCACAATTTATGGGGCTTTTGCCATCTTGATATGGGAGAGTCCCAAAAGTGCTTCTTTTTCCCCCCCCCCCCCCTTTTCTTTTCAGGAGGCAGCTGGACTTTCTTGGTTTGGTTTGATTTTTTTTTTCTTTGAAGATGTTTTGCTTCTCATCCAAGAAGCTTCTTCAGCTCTGACTTGGATGGTGGGGGATGGAAGGATTGATATTCCTTGCAGACAGCTGGTCATTTGCATCCTAGGTCTTCAAACTTGGCCGCTTGAAGTCCACAAGTCTTAAAGCGGCCAAGTTTGGGGACCCTTATTTGGGGACCCTTACTTGGGACTTGAAGTCCACAAGTCTTAAAGCGGCCAAGTTTGGGGACCCTTATTAAGTCCACAAGTCTTAAAGCGGCCAAGTTTGGGGACCCTTAAAGCGGCCAAGTTTGGGGACCCTTATTTTTGGGGACCCTTATTTTAGACGGTCGTTGAAGCACTTGGAGTTTTATCTGTGTCCTCAGGGTCACCTGAGTGGTGCTCCTGGTTTCTGTAGTCTGCAATTTTTTCCCCCCTCTGGAAATCCATTCCTCCTCCCACCCTCCATTCAAAGGGTGTCCATCCCAAATTGTATAGCTAAAAGTCTGTAGAGATTCTCAGTGATCCAGGTCACGGTTGTCCCAAAGGTGCTTTTTTTTTTTTTTTTCAGGAGGCAACTGGACTTTGTGGTTTTTTCTTTGAAGATGTTTCGCTTCTCATCCAAGAAGCTTCTTCAGCTCTGACTGGATGGTGGGGAATGGAAGGATTTGCAAATGTTCTGGAAATCTGTTCATACTCCCACATCATTCAAAGGGTGAAATCTTTCCATTCTCTACCATCCAGTCAGAGCTGAAGAAGCTTCTTGGATGAAAAGCGAAACATCTTCAAAAAAAAACCAAAGTCTAGTTGCCTCTTGAAAAAGCACCTTTGGGACAACCATGACCTGGATGACTGAGAATCCCTACAGACTTGATGTGGGAGCCTTAACTGATGGTGCTGGCTGCTGATTCTGGGATTCCACGTCAGACTGAGCTTTTCTTGGCTGCACTGGAAGACCTCCAAGGTCCCTTCGAGGTCTATTCTTCTTGCCAATCTAGTGTGGAGCGAACATGATGATGGCAGTGGCACAACATCCTGTAATGCAGCAAAATGTCACGGTTATCATTTATGTGCTCTCAGTTGTAGCATGTGGGGTAAAACATGTTGCAGCGAGGCATAGTTTAACATAATTGTGTTAGGTCATCAGTCACTGGTTGGGGGCAAAAGTGGCCAGGCAACTGGTGGATGTCCCAAAGATGGGATTTTTAGGGAGGGGGGGGCATGAGTGTTGCTAAGCAGTTGGTGTTACATCATGCAACCTTTTGGGGGGAGTGGGCTTTGGGGGAGCTGTTTTTGTTTTAAGCTGTGATCAGCATCTTTGAATTCTGAATTCTTTGAATTCTGCTTTTGGTTTTTAATAGTCCAAGATGGAAAGGAAAGCTGGCAACATAACCTGATCTGGAAGTTGTGTCTTTTTTTATAGCTGAATGTAAATGCTCACTTCCATCCAGTCATTAAGGGGTTGCAGGGTCGTTAAAAGGGAGTTTAAAGTAAGTTGACGAACAGTTGCTGCTTGTAATGATAAAACAGGTCCTAGTGGTTATGGTATCCTTAATATTGCCTATATCCCTGGCCAGTTGTGAGATGCTAGGAGAGGGTAGCATTTGAAGGATCGGAGTTCCCTGCCACTGGTTTACTAATTGCTGTTGGTTGATTTATCTCATTTTTGCTTTAAATAAAATAAACATTTCCATTGATTTTTGGATGTCTGTCCAACTTATTTGTACAGGGGAAAGCTAAGTACATATCTCCTTATTTGTATGTCATAATGAAACAGGTTTTCAAACAGCCTTCGTATCTTTAAAACCTCTCCCACTTGTCTGTGAGCATTATTTTCATACACATAGCAGTTATGCTAATGTTGGGTTGTAAGGTATAATGAGTTAAAGACACCTAATTTGACAAATATTTTCCTGCTTTTTTGCATAGATTTTAGTATACAGTATTAGTATCTGTTGAGTCAGTTGCCCTAAATGTTGCTACTATGTTGATTTTTCTGTCTGAAACTTTGTTGTACTCTTGGTTTTACTACACCGCTTGTTGTTTGTTTTCTACTGTTAAAGAGTGTGCTGCTGTGTTTTGCTTTCGTTTTGTGACAAAGTTGCATAGATTTAAAAAATATTGATGCTTCTGAAAAACTGCTTTTGAAAATCATTAAGAGAATTATTGATAATCTTTTTCTTCTGTTTTTTCTTTCAGAAATGATCAATTTTTGCCATGAATAGAGATCTAATAAGGTGGCTGAACCAGTATCTGCCATCATGGCATCAGAACTTTGTAAAACGATATCAGAGGCAAAGCTAGAAAGGCACAAGAATTTGTTCTTGAACTATCGAAATCTTCATCATTTTCCTTTAGAATTGCTGAAGGATGAAGGTCTGCAATACTTGGAGAGATTATACATGAAAAGAAATTCCTTAACTACCTTGGTATGTCGCTTCATTGTTTAATAAGCAAAAGATTTGTTATTGGGTTGAATAGAATTTGTGTTTTGAAGTATCAGTTATTCCTTATGTTGGGCAAAAATAGGATCTCAATCATCCAGGTCATGGTTGTCCCAAAGGTGCTTTTTCAAGAGGCAACTAGACTTTCTGGTTTTTCTCGGAAGACATTTTGCTTCTCATCGCAGAAGGGGAAGAAGCTTCTTGGATGAGAAGTGAAATGTCTTCAAAGAAAAAGCACCTTTGGGATGATCTATGTCAGGGGTGTCAAACTTGCAGCCCATGGGCTGGATGCGTCACGCACTGGCCACGCCCACCCCCATTTTAACAAAGGGGAGAAAAGTTCTGATACGTCATGTGACGACAACGTGACGCTGCAAGTTTGAGACCCCTGTTCTATGTTAACCTTTTCAGGTAGGCCAAGTCGGAAAACGAATACTGTAAGGCATGGGTAAAAAGTAAAGAGAAATTGCCTTAAGCCACATATAAAATATATTTTTTTTATTTATTTATTTATTATTGAATTTCTATACCGTCCTTCTCCCTGACGACTCAGGGTGGTGTACAGCCAAAATTAAAAAACATGCAGGACAAATATTAAAAAACAATTAAAAGATATATAAATTTGGCCCAATTAAAACTCACTACCAATTAAAACGTTTAAAACATTTAAAAACATTTAAAAATTTCTTCTTAAGCCAGCCCGGCTTGCTTGAAAAAATGGGTTTTAAGGGCACGACGGAAGGCAGTGAGGTCCTGGATTCTCCTTATCTCTGGGGGGAGCTGATTCCAGAGGGTAGGTGCCCCCACAGAGAAGGCCCTCCCCCTGGGGGTCACCAGCCTACACTGATTGGCTGATGGCACCCCGAGGAGGCCCTCTCTGTGGGAGCGCACGGGTGGATGGGAGGTCGTCGGTAGCAGCAGGCGGTCTCGAAGATAGCTAGGCCCTATGCCATGCTATATATTTAATGTATATAAAAACATATAATGATAAAATGTTTTTCAATCTTGGGCAGCCATATTACTAGCTGTCCAGGGCCGCATGCAGTCTACGGGCTGCAGGTTGGACACCACCTGCTATGGCATAAGATAAAAAAATAAAAGAATACAAGTGCAATGAAGCAATGGGTCTCACTCTACCTCACCAAAGACCTCAGGAAAGAGCAGAACTTCACTGCTCTTCTAAATACAGTCACTGCAGAGTGAGGTCCATCCAGATTTTGAGGTAAGCCTTGTTCTAGAGGGCAGGCACTGCTATGGAGGAGGTGAACTTGCGGTGTACAGATAGATGAAATTATTTCATCAAAGGAACCCAGAAAACCCCAACTCTTCAAGATTGGAACTGACAAGCAGGTGTTACGGGATGTAGGCGGTTTTCAACAAAAGACTTTTGAGGATACCATTCTGATTTGAGAAAATGTCATCCTTTTTTAAAAAAAACAGTGGCAGTTCAGCGGTTCAAATCCCTAGTGCCGCGTAATGGGGTGAGCTCCTGTTACTTGTCCCAGCTTCTGCCAACCTAGCAGTTCGAAAGCACGTAAAAAATGCAAGTAGAGAAATAGGGACCACCGTTGGTGGGAAGGTAACAGCGTTCCGTGTGCCTTTGGCATTGAGTCATGCCGGCCACATGACCACGGAGACGTCTTCGGACAGCACTGGCTCTTTGGCTTTGAAATGGAGATAAGCACCGCCCCCTAGAGTCAGGAACGACTAGCACATATGTGCGAGGAGAACCTTTACCTTTATACTGCTATACTGCTACCTTATCAAAAACTTGGCCGTTTGTTAGAATTCAGTTAGAAACTGCTGCCCAACTTCAGCGTGTTGAACATTAATTCCCCAGTAGGTGGAAACCAAACTCAGAATTCCTGAATTTCTTAACTGGAAAAAAAGGGCTGAGGAGGCTATGAACTGTTCTGCATATGTGCTTAGCTGAAAGAGAAGACTCTAAAGGGATTGCTTGCGATCAAATTACGAATTGAAATAATTTGCCAGTAGTATCCTACCCTTCCAAGTTATTTAACCATCTGTAGTTGCTGGCTATGATTTGTTTGTTTTTTTTTAACTTTGCACATTTACATACAAATAGACTGCACACTTTTTATATTTTATAAGCTTCTTTCAGCAACTCCTTTTTAGAGAAGCACCTCCCCACCCCTGTAAACAGTAACTGAATAAAAAGTTGTAAAATATCCTTTAAACCATACTCCTTCTTGAATCCTTATCTCATAAATTCTTCAAAATTATTTATTTTTATTAGTTATTAACCTGTGGTCTGCAGATCCCTGGAGGGACCACAATGTTCTCACAGGCATTGAGCAAAGGCTTGAAAAAAAAGGTTATGATTTAAATCTTGAGTTAAGTCTTGGGGATCCGTGGCCATGGTCCGTGGCCACAGAAGGTAATTAAAGGGGGTACGTGGTAAATAAAATGCTGAGAACCACTAGACTAGGTAATCAGTCAGTTTCTGAATAGATTTATTTAGATTATTGTGACATGGCTGCTGACTCTTAGTTTAAACATTACTTTAGCAATCTTTCGAGTTTAGGAGACTTCTATGGCAAATGTCAGTTTTCCAAGTAACACCCCCAACGAAAGAAGACTCTGAGGCTTGAGTTTCCTCAAAGTTCCATTTTATTAGGGATGTCATATTGACACATCTGGGAAAACCCGAATCTGAAAGCTTCCAGGTTTTCTCCACCCAAAAGAAAGTTCAAGTCCCTGCCCAGCACCCACATGTCCATCGCATGATCCAAGGAACTGAAGTAGCCGATGGATAGAGGTTTGAGATGTACACGGGTATATGCGGAGACGATCTGTCAGTAAGAAAGAACAAAGAAATAAGTTGTGAAATGCGTGCAGAAAAGTTTAAGAAGAATGTCCTGGGATGATTTCAGGGCCACTGGCCGTAGCTATTCCTTGCTGGAGCTAGCTATCGTCTCTGGACCTCATTGCAATGGGTTATTGATATAAATTGTGTTATGATGGCTGTTCAGGTTCCAAATTGCGCATGAAATAAACCTCTGAATCTTAAAGTAAGGGAGCGGGGAGAGATACAAAGATTTAAAAAAAAGATACATTAAGATAAATGGTTTTATTGTTTATTGTGGCAAAATCAGATTATTTTATATACACCAAAAAAAGATATAGTGGCATAAACTGTAAAAAGTTTATTTCAAAACAAATTCAGCCTGAGCTTGTGTTTTTTATAAAGTAATTGAAATACCATGACTGAAGTAATCAATACAATTTAATTCTGTTGTTTTGTAGTATAAAGGATAGCTTGAAAATACAGTTGATATTACTAATCTTATCACTAGTTACTGAATTTCGATATGTTAGGATTTTGGATTACATTAATTAATATTTTGTTTTATTAATGTGAACCAGCTACACTCTTCTAGAATTCCCAGTTTTTACATTGGAAGGTTATTTGCTTTCTGCTTGTTGACTTGACACACTCCTACTTGGTGAAGTCTGTGGTTACTGGTTAAAAAGGTAAAGGATTCCCTGCATATGCGTGCTAGTCATTTCCAGCTCTAGGGGGCAGTACTTATCTCCGTTTCAAAGCCGAAGAGCCAGCGCTGTCCGAAGACGTCTCTGTGGTCCTGTGGCCGGCATGACTCAACGCCAAAGGCGCACGGAACGCTGCTACCTTCCCACCAAACGTGGTCCCTATTTTTCTACTTGCATTTTTTTTTACGTGCTTTCGAACTGCTAGATTGGCAGAAACTGGGACAAGTAACAGGAGCTCACCCCATTACGCGGCACTAAGGATTCGAACTGCCGACCTTTTGATCGACAAGCTCACTGAGCCACCGCATCCCTGGTTACTGGTTAGGCAAGGCTAAAAACAATAATTGCCAAATCAGGTAGGGGAACAGGTATAATAATTTGGTGTGTAGCTTTAGGTTTCTGGTACCCAAGGCTTCATCCTGGTTCTAGCCTGAAAGAAGAAACAAATTGATGTTGAGTTTATAAAATGAAATTTATAACTTTGTCTATATTCTTTTTTTTTTTTTTTAGCCAGAAAACCTTGCCCAGAAACTTCCAAATCTTGTGGAACTGTAAGTATATTATTTTTGTTGTTGTTAGTATTTATGCTGATATATATATATACAATTGGCTTGACTTATGGGAAAATATCTTAAGTGGATATAAACGGTATATTACAAGCTCTTTTTTTCCCTGATCAAAATTAGTCCTGATCTAATTTTGTTCTTATGCTATCATCCCCAAGCTATGGGGCAATGTCTGTGAACCTATAGATATTATTCTGTGAAAAAGAGCTAGGAAACATCATCATGCTCAGTTCTTGCTGAGTGGCTACATTTTATCTACGTCAGTTTGATTATTTACTCCGGAAACTTGTGAATTTACTTTCTGACAAAAATGCAGTTTGTAACAATCAAGTTCTTATCTTCTGTACGGATTTAGAGCGGCATTTTACTTTGCCCTAGAGTGTCCTATCCTTCTTAGAACACAGTATTCTAATACCTTTAATAACTATTTCACCATTGGTTCCTTTGATCAAGAATGTGAGATTGTATGCTTTGGTTAGGAATACAAGAACCTTGCATCTTATATAATTCCATTTTTTTTTTTTTATCTGACAGTTAATATATTTGCAGGAGACAATCTGGGTTGGTCATCGGGACCAGAGATTTTGTCTTCCAAGCTTTGGGACTTGTGCTGGAGCCCATCTAAAAAGGAATTTCTCTCTAGTGTCAAACTCAAGGCCTGGGGGCCGTATCCGACCCACTGGTGCTTAGATCTGGCCCGCGGGGCTTCCCTGGAAACAGCGAAGGATTGGCCCATGGTGCCCCTGCCAGCAAAAATGGAGCTCCGTTTTTGCTGGCAGAGAATTGCAGGAGACTGTTGCATCTGAAAACTGAGCTCGGGAGCACTCGGGCCGCCATAGGCACCCCCGACATGAGTGATGGCCAGCTGGCCACACCCATCCTGGCCACGCCCACTCCCCCCCCCCCCCAGGTCAAACACAACCCTGATGCAGCCCTCAATGAAATCGGGTTTGACCACTCTGGACTAGCCTGACCAACCCAGATTGGATCCTGTAACATTATCCAGGGACACATATATTCACCTTCATTCGTGTATTTCATCAGCAATCCTGTGGGAATGTTGTCTGGACACACCAACATGGTCAAGAGAAAACCCTCATTAGCAATAGTGCCAAAACTTTCTGGAGAACTTAGCTACTTCTGTTGTTAAGATAAGGAAGCTTCGTTTTCCAAACTTTGAAAGGGTTTGCATTGTTCTCACAACCCCTGGAATAATTTTCAGCTACAGTGCCATGGCAACAGTTCCTGTAAGCATTAGTGGTTTAAAATAATTAGAGAAGCACATCTGTAACCAGATCATATTTTATAGCCTCTCTATGGTCAAAGGATGTGGGCTAAATTATTTATGTATATTATATAGGGACACTGTTTTATGCAGGCTGATCCCATATAACTAAGAAATGTGATCTAAATCTCCACTTAAATCATCATCATCATCATCATCATCATCATAGCAACCCACGGCAAGCCGTCCCTTATAATTTGAGTGTCAGCAGTGCAGTTATTAATTTTTGAAGGTCATTGCAGTCTGCAGCTTCTTTAAGGAATAATCTTGTCTTATCTTATCTAGTGGGAATTCTCTTTTAATGAACTTAAAGTACAGCTTTCATGAGAGTTGCATGTTTTTGGCACCATGCAGTTTCAAACATAATCTGATTAAGCCACAAGAATCTTCTTAATATTTGAAAGAGGTTATTTCTAGAAGCTCTGAAAAGTCAGCAAGCTTGTTGAGCCACATACTAACGTTTTCTTGTCCCAAATTATATTAACGTTCTTTAATCCTCTTTTTCTCCCCTGTCTAATTTACTCTGTCATTAGAAAGGTTGGGATTTCAATTTAGGTATATTTTAATCTTGTTAATGTTTTATCAGATTGTAAAACGTAAGTTGAGGTGCAGTGGAGCAAACCTTACGGAAGCTGCTAATAAGATTAAAAAAAAATATTCTGGCTGTGATTCTGTGTTACGATGGACTCAAAAGATTTCAACCCCGACACTTCAATTTTCTTTAGGAGATTTGATGAGAAATTGTTTCCCAGTTATATTTTAACCAAGCTTTAAAAAGCATGGCATTGGAATCCTCTCCGACATGGAAACACTAATACGGCTGTCCGTATTTGAGTGACAGTTCTTCCTACTTTTTCTAATGCTGCATAACAATCTTGTCAACTTTGCATGCATAATTAATAGATCATCTCAACCTCAAACAATGCAATCGTAATGGTGCTTGTGTATGTTCCTTACTCAGGGCATTGAAATGAATGCCATAAGAAAATCCAGAGCATCGAATTAGTGGAGCTCTATTAAAATCGTTTGTGTCGGATGGGTCCTTAAACAATTCTAGCTAATGTTGCATGAAAGAAGAGGGCTTCTTAATCATAAATATAGGTCAGGATCCAAAGCACCTCATAAATAGTTCCAGGCACAACGGAAGGGAAAAAATGGAAGCAAGAAGACTTTTTAAAAACCAGATTGCGTGATGGAATGGAACACACCCCGGCCTTTGGTGGTACTTAACGTAGTTCTTAGTCTGAACCTGCTTGGGCTTGTCGGTAAACAAGGAAAAAATTTTTTTTTTAAAATAAGTAAATTTTATTTTAAACAATATCAGTTTCTCAATTTTTGTTGAATTAAAATTGCCACTTGCAATTGGTTTCATGTTGGTATTGAAACTGAAGATTGAAATCAGCACCAAAAAAAAGGAGAAGAACTTCGACAAAAAAAATATGTTTCTGATTTCCTGGCTGGGGTGAGGGTTAATGATACTTTTCAAATGCAGACGATAGTAATACTTTCTCTGTGATTTCTGAAAGGGAATTCCAGTAGTTCTTTCCTTTGCGGGAACTGCTCTAACGCAGTTCGGCCGAAGAGGTTGCAGAAAAAAATGCTTTTAAAAGCCTCTGATGATCCCAGCTGAGCCATACAATCATCAGAGGCCTTTTTTTTTAACTTTTAAAAGCATTTTTTTCACCCGAAGAGGTTGTAGAAAAAATACTTTTAAAAGTAAAAAAAAAAAAAAAGCCTCTGATGATTGCGCAGCTCAGCTGGGTAGAGGGGTGGGGTGGGTGCAGGGATTTTTGCTACCAGTTCTCCGAACCACCCGCCGCCATTGCTACCGGATAGGGGAATCTGGTCTGAACCGGGAGCATTTCACCCCTGCTCTAACGCAATTTCAGTCTGTCTAATTCTGAATTAGTCACAAGAAAGAGGTCTTAACTCAGATAGGAAATCTGTTGACCTTGGCCTGGTTTCAGTTAGAGAGTAAGCCACAATGGTGTGTACTTAAGATTATCTCATTTTGACGGTGCAGCAGCTATTTGACACGACTGACTTAATTGTAACCTACTTCCTTTATTGACAATGAGGGAATAAAAGAATCAAGTAGCATGCCTGTTTCCGCTGTTGTAGAATACATGGATACGTTCAAAGCCATAAATCAAAACAAATAAGCCTAGGAGAAATAGGTGAGATTTACAGATTTAATTTTACATCCACCACTTTTTCTTTTTCTCCCGTTTTGTGTCTGTCATCAACACGCATAGGAAATCACATATGGTAGGTGTTGGATTCGAAGCATCTGGCTGATAAGTTATTTATGTCATAAGCATTTGTTTGCTTGTTTATATCCGGTCTTTATTATTTTTACAAATAATAGAACACTGAACGTAGACTAATAGGGTCGGAAGGGACCTTGGAGGTCTTCTAGTCCAACCCCTTGCTTGCTTAGGCAGGACACCCTATACCACTTCAGACAAATGGTTATCTAATCCTTTCTTAAAGACTTCCAGTGTTGGAGCATTTACAACTTCTGGAGGCAATTTGTTCCACTAGTTAATTGTTCTCAATGTCAGGAAATTTCTCTTTCGTTCCAAGTTGGATCTCCTTGATAATCTTCCATCTGTTGCTTCTTGTCCTGCCCTCAGATGCTTTGGAGAATAGGTCAACCTCCTCTTCTTTGTGACAGCCCCTCAAGTAAAGAAAAACTGCTATCATGTCTCCCCTAGTCCTTAGTTTCAATAAGCTAGACATACTGGTACCTAATTCCCTCAATCATTCATTGTGTAATTTAGATACATACTAGTTGGATTGGTCTGGTGCCTGATAATCCTAGATCCTCTCTAGGTCAATTCAGCAATCTTTTCAAGATCTTTTCCCAGTGCCTGGAAACTGTGAGATTAGGGATGAGGGACAGCAGACTGCAGCTCAAACTAGCAAGATGGAATCAAGGTCTGAAGTTCTGAGGATTTTTGGTTGTTGTGTGCCACCTAGGATCATTATATGAGATAAACAGCTATTTAAATTCTTTAAATAAATAAAACTGGCCTTATTTTCCCTCTCCTGAAAATAACAATATATTTTGTTCTTTCCCCAGATACCTGCATTCAAATAATATCATCATTGTACCTGAAGGTGAGTGCCCTAATAATGTCTGGATTTTCAGATATATTCTTTGTTCCTTTGATTTTGCTTGTAGTTGGAGCACTGAGGCAGCCAAAATGCCATTAAGTACCATTCAGCTTCAACTCAAGATATGATTTTTAACCTTATTCATCATTTATAAAGCATTTCTTTTTAATTTATTCATTCAACAGTTGTATGCCATGCAATTGCCTTTTATAAAAATAAATCCTGGGAGATTAAAAAAAAAAAAATGCCATTTAGAGAAGGGAATGTGCCAGTAATATCAAAGAAACATTTTGGCTGAGCTGCAGTAGTTTTGATTTTCTAGCATGGCTTCTACAGAGTTGTTCTTCCTCTTTTACTGCTTCGAGTGTGTAGGGATTCTACAGAGTGCAGGACAATTCATGTAAATAGATTAAGTAATTGCAAAAACCCGCTGAGAATTATAGCTGGAGACTTCTTACATTCTGGGCATAAATTCAACCTCTTTGTACACTAATTAAAACCCAGACGACTATAGTATGTGTGTGTATATATATATGTATATATGTGTGTATATATATATATATATATATATATATATATATATATATATATATATATATATATATATATATATGTTTTCTCAGGTTTTCGCGGGTGTTTGTATGTAGGTCTTTGGTTATTCGGGTCTTCTCCCACGTAAAATTGGAAGTGTCTTGGCGACGTTTCGACGAAGTCTCATTCGTCATCTTCAGGCTGGTGTTCTCGGCTTCGTGCTTCCAGGAGCAATTCCATTCCATTGCTCCTGGAAGCACGAAGCCGAGAACACCAGCCTGAAGATGATGAATGAGACTTCGTCGAAATGTCGCCAAGACACTTCCAATTTTACGTGGGAGAAGACCCGAATAACCAAAGACCTACATATATATATATATATATATATATATATATATATATATATACACACACACACACATACTATATCTATCTATCTATCTATCTATCTATCTATCTATCTATCTATCTATCTATCTATCCGATTCTCTTTAAAACCGTACAACTAATAAAAACTATAACCAAAGACAAAGACAGACAACATACTATGTTAGTATTAGCAATACTAACTAATACTAATGTTAGCAACATTAAGTTGTGTGGACTTCAATTCCCAAAATTCCCCAGCCAGCCCTCCCACACATCTCAAAGTTTCAAAGTAAAGAAATACTGTATTATGGCAACTGAGAATACCAGCAACTACCATACCTGGGCTCATCTAACTTCCTAATGTCCAGTGATATGATATTCTTGTTCCCTCAAAGTTCTTTCCATATAACTGCTGAAATAGACTTTTGCACAGAAGGCTGTGCAAAAAATAAATGTGCTAATCTGTACAGCAAGATGTCTTGTGTTTTAGGAATATTAACAGATGTCTCGTTCTAAGTTAAATATATTACTTTTTTTTTTCCTTAAAGCAATTGGTTCTTTGGTTAAACTGCAGTTTCTGGACTTGAGTGACAATGCCCTTGAAATTGTGTGCCCGGAGATTGGGCGTTTGCGATCTCTACGCCACCTTCGATTAGCTAATAATCAGCTAAAATATTTGCCAGCAGGTAAGGCGAAGACTTATGGCTCCTGTATGCAATTTTTACCTGTTATATAATATTTGAATTATGTTAAATAATATTAGTCAACTGTTCTTAGTGTACTCCTTCCACTAATTATATTCATTATTGCTGACTTAAAATTAAATGCTTAGTTACATTAAATGCATTAAGTTTGCAGAAGGCAGATTGCTTATCAGAAGAATTACTGAAACCTTCATTGCCTTCTACCTCATTTCCCATGTATCAGATAATCTGATACATTTGCCAGGAGTGCTACATTTTATGGTATTAATTTGGGATGGTATAATTTAATCACCACTCATTGATGTTGTTTAGCTAGAAGTACAATAAAAGCAGCACAATCTAATCATGATTACTTGGAATCATTTTTAGTCATTTTTATTTCAGAATACAGTGCAATCTTAAGCACAAAGTTTTGTTGTTGTTGTTTTTTGCAATGTAGCAAGAATTTTATAGTGAATGCTGAATCCTAATACACTACTGTTCTACTAACAGTTTTCCAAATATAGAAATTCAAATGGACAGTAATTGTAATTGAAAATGTCAAATGGTGCGCATTTCATGAAGTCAGAAACTTCTTCTGACTGAAAATCGTCCAAAATGTTTTCAGAATATTTAATTCTAAAGTAAGTACCTAGATATGATTAAGTTTCTTACAATTCATGCTGGATTCCTGCAGTATATTTTTCAAGCAAAACCTTTTTTATTTTTTAGAAGTGCATGTTTTTTACAGATTCCAAAGTGGGAGCATTCAAAAAAGTTATATTACAGAATGATTACAGATTAACAGAGTTGGAAGGTACCTTGTAGGTCATTTAGTGTAATCCCCCACCCAAGCAGGAGACCCTACACCATTTCTGACAAATGGCAGTCCAATCTGTTCTTGAAAGTCTCAAGTGATGAAGCTCCCACAACTTCTGAAGGCAACTTCTGTTCCATGGGTTGATTGTTCTCATTGTCAGGAAATTTCTCCTCATTTCTAGGTTGAATCTCTCCTTGGTCAGTTTCCATCCATTATTCCTTGTTTGGCCTTCAGGTGCTTTGGAAAACAGCTTGACCCCCTCCTATCTCTGACAGCCCCTCAAGTATTGGAAGATGCTATCATGTCTCCGTTGGTTCCTTCTCTTCACTAGACTAACCTGTAATGTTTTACTTAGTAATGGCCTTTTCGGTATAAAAGATGCTTGCTTATTTTATCCTCCATTTATATAAAATATGGGACATTAACCCTTTTTCTTCTTACTTGTTGAAATCTTTAGGTATGTGATATTTCTGACTCTTAAAAAAAGATTGCTGGTTTTAACCATTAAAATATCTGTCGATGTCGAATTGCTGATTTAAAATCAGATTGCCTGAGGTCCCCTAACTTTTCCTTTCTCCAAAATGTTGTTTATGTATTTATCCTCTGCTGCTTGTAGTAATTCATCTCTGTTGGGAAAATTGGCCCCTAAATCTGCTTCTCTGAGTCTTCCGAAGAGCCCTTTCTGGTATTGCTTTGCCAGCAGTTCCCTAGCAGGTTTCATGCTTGCAAATCTTCACTTATAAATCCCTTTTAAGGAAATGCTGTGAGTCTCCTAATTGTGAGTAAATAACTGGATATTCCGATCTACCGTGTTTTTCAGAAAATCAGACCAAGTCTTATTTTTTTTTAGACTTGAAAATAAGCACTTGGGGCTTATTTTCGAGACGGTCTTATTTTTTTGAAGTGCAGCAGGCCAGATTCAGTGAGCTAAAGGTTCGGAATAGAGGCTTTTTGGTGAACGGAAGGACAATGGGGAGGGGAATCTTCCTGCCTGTCATCCATTCCTCAAGCTCAGCACAGACTGAGGGAAGGATGGCAGGCAGGAAAATCCCCCTCCCCATTTTCCTCCCATTCGCCAAACAGCCTCCCGCGAGCCTCCCAAAAAGAGGGGAAAAGTAAAGCAACTGGCCACGGAGCTGCCGCTTTCGGGAAAGGGACCCAACAAGCAGAAGCACTGCGCCCAGAAAGAGAAGGGCAAAAACAGAATTTGCGCTGCTCCAAGGGGCCAGCGGGCTGTAGCTGCAGCTGGACAGTCCCCGTCCCCCCCCCCCCCCCCGGTGCCCTGCTGCCACTCATGCTGGCCATGCCCATCCCCCAGACTTATTTTTGGGGTAGGGGTAATATTAGGCCCACCCCAAAAAAATTAGAGTTGGGCTTATTATTGGGGTGGGTCGTGTTTTCAGAGAAACATGGTAGCAAAGAGCTGGATGCAGCTTATCACTGCAGTTTTATCATCATGAGCCTTGAGCAAGAATGCAATTTCATGAAGAAAAAAGTATATTTTTTAGAATTTAAATCGCATCTGTTTTAAATACCTTCCCAGGTATTCCCAGACCTGGTACTACCATAGTACACAATTGCTGCAGGAGCTATACTGTTTGTCAGGGGATTTCTAAGAACAATTCAAGATGCCTTCAATGGCTCAGGGCAAGAATATTTAATAGATTGCTTTTCACAAATAAGCCTCTACTTACCACGTGTCCGTAGTGGGATAGCACCTCCAAAGCATTTTGCTGAGGTAGCATCTCTCCAATGGAACAAGTTCCCTTCAAGATTAGCAGGGTCCCCACTTTAAGGAGCTCTGGCTTGACTGAAGTTAATAATCACATCAATGTAATTATTATGTCAACTCGCAAAGCATCCCTGGTCTGTTCTCAAGTTGCCATAGGTCAGGGGGGATGGGAAGCCAGCAAAATGGCACAGCAGTCAAAGACAGATGTGCAGTCCATGCTTATCTCTCTCAAGGCTATATCCCAGGATTACCTACAGCAGCCAGAGGGGAGTGACTTCTACAACCCGTGAAATTGCTCCGTTGGTGAATGTGATTGATGACAAACCCTGGGGGGACGGGGAAATAGGATCATAATTGGAGTGTAAATTAAGTAGGATCAGAGCTGGCTTCACTTGGGAATGTGCCAACATGAAGCTCCTAATAAATAACTGGATTTCTTTTGAAACTTGGTTCAAGACTCATGATTTAATTCGGGCAGCTGTTGGAACCCTGACATATTAATACACTTGTATTATTTATTGTTGGGTATATTATTGGGTCCGGTGACTCAGCGGTTAAACATGCTGAGCTTCTCAGTTAGAAAGCTGACAGCCTGGGTTCAAGAGTCAAGTGCCATGCAACCGGGTGAGCTCCCATTCTTGCCTCCAGCTCCTGCACACCTAGCAGTTCAAAAGATATGCGAGTAGATAAATAGGTACCACTTTGATGGGAAGATAACAGCATTCCCATGCAACTTTGGCGTATAGACTTGCTGGCCACATGACCACGGAAATGTCTTTTCAGACAACAGTGCCTCTCTTGGCCAAGAAATTGACATGAGCACTGTGCCCTGGAGTCGGACATGACTGGACAGGGAAACCTTGACCTTTATATTATCATCTGAAGCTGTAGATAAATTGTGCAATTAAATAGAGAGAGATGATTAAAGCGCTCTTAGAAGAGAAGCTGTTTTATTAGGAAAGCAACTGTATATTAATGTTGAACTCCCACCAAATTTTGGCATGCCTGCAACATGAATGTTCTCTCAGATAAATGTAATGACAGCCAGCGTGCTAGTATTATCATTCTGTCCAAGCTCGGATTCTAATCAGTGCAATTTTAAAATGTGTAAAAGTGGCAGCTGATTATCTTATAGCCTTCTGTTGATGTTTGTTACAGAAGTTGGAGTCCCATCAAGAGTTTTATTTTTCTACAAGTAAAAAAATATTTTTTTTTCAATAAAAATGCCTAGAACTAACTTTTGGCATTTTGAACCTATGAACACATACTTAATAGATAATTTTTTTAAAAGATCTGACAAGATTTGGAGGTTCTGGATTATTTATTTATTTATGTATTCTATTAGACGTTTGTGACTTACAAAATGTACAAGTTGTAGCATTGTGCAATATTTAATTAAAGCAAGCTAAGTTTACTCAGCAAGCCTTTGGCATTAATTATAGATTTAGTAATTGAAAAGCTTCATGTTTTGCCAACTTTCATGGTAAATGAATTAAACAGCTTTGGCAATGACTTCCACAGTAAATTTCTTCTCAAAATATCATCTATACTGCAGTCTAAATTTAGCTAAGAATACCAGGTTGTGGCCCCAGTGTCTGATCCTGCAAAGAACAGTGTTGATGTTAATAGTTGGTTTTCCATGTTACCTTTCAGATATTCTGAATTTGTTAGGTGAAGGAACTATAATCAGTTGTTTTCCACATTCCAGGTTTAATTTTGTAAGACAAAAATCAACCAGGAATGAGGACCCAGATTATGGGGGCAATAAGATGACTTTGTATAAATTTACAAAAGTATGAAGGCTATTGCTTAATGCATTGTAAGCCTCCCTGAGTCTCCGGAGAAGGGCGGCATATAAATTAAAGCAAAAAAAAACCAACAATAAACTAAGGACAAACTGTTCTCACATGCCCTCAGTCCGTGATGGTGAACCTATGGCACGCGAGCCGTTGCCCTAGGTTGCCTTCACCGTGCATGCGCACGGGCCGGCCACGTGATTTTTGGCTGGGCACGCCCACACCACCCCTCCCCTCCCAGGAGTCTCCACATGGCCCGTTTTGGATGGAAGGTAAGTACAGGGCTCACATGGAGGCTCTGGGAGGGCGAAAAACAGGCCTTCCGGAAGTCCAGAAATGGGCTGTGATCGCCCTCCCCAGGCTCCAGGAAAGCCTCCGGAGCCTGGGGAGGATGAAAAACAGGCCTATACGGCCTACCGGAAGTCCGGAAATGGGCTGTTTCTGGCCTCTGGAGGCTTCAGGGAGGCCTGCTAGGCCCAAAAAGGGGCACGGGAAGGGGGCACACGCATGCGCAGGTGGCGGGGCATCGCAGGATGGGGTGCGCAAAGGGCATTGCAATATGGGTGTGGGCACATGCGCACACAACCCCCCTACCGCGCTCCCCCCACTTTTGGCACGTAATGGCAAAAGGTTTGCCATCACTGTCCTAAGTCATAGTTGGCATCCTTAATATGTTATATGCATAGAATCATTTTTACCATCCCATGCTTAAACATCAGATTTCTCCTAATATCTTAGGCTTCCTACTTTTTACTGTGAAAGCAGTCTCTAACAATGTATAAATGTATTGATAATTCATTTAAACAAATTGCTATATATTTACATGAAATGCCTTACAGGAGGGGTTAGTGAGGAAAATTAATAAAGTTTTCCAGACTAACTTGGTTTGGTCTCATTTTAGTATCTTAATGATCATTCAGCAGGACATTATTTTTCTTTCATGGCCCGTTAAATATTAATGGGCCATGAAAGAAAAATATCTTAATATTTTTCACATTAAATATTAAAGTGGTTTTTTTCTGATCATTTTGGAACTTTGAATTTAGCAACGATCCACAAATAAAAGTTCTAATCCTTATAGGGCAGGTTTTTTTTTTTTTTACAATAATGCATATTCAAAAGTGATAAAGGTTAACAGATCTATCCCAGCAAGTAACTTTATCACTTCTCTATTTTATTTGTGTAAAAAAAGAATTCCATGTGGATTTGCATTAACAAGTCAATTTGCAGCTAAAATTAATATTGACCAGAATCTCAAGATTTCCTTCACATACAGAAACGGATAATAAGCAACCTCATTGGGAATCCTTTCTGGACTTGTCACAGGTTATATAAATACAGAATTATTTCAATTCCAAAAGATCTTTGCCTAGACCTTATGGGGAAAAAAAAGCTGTTAAATTAATATTGAAATCGTGATAGAATTTTTTTGGTTTGAGGACTTTACAATTAGTAATAGCAATAGAACTTAGACTTATATACCGCTTCAAAGAGCTTCACTGCCCTCTCTAAGCAGTTTATAGAGTCAGCCTCTTCCCTCAACAATCTGGGTCCTCATTTTACCCACCTCGGAAGGATGGAAGGCTGAGTCAACCTTGAGCCCGTGAGATTTGAACTGCCAAACTGCAGCTCGCAGTCAGCTGAAGTAGCCTGCAGTGCTGCACTCTAACCACTGAGCCACCTTTTTTCACTTTTTTCCCCACAACACTGTCAAATAATTTACTAGGACTGTATTACTATTATTCTTCTCTTCCTTACTACTGTCTATCTCTTCCCACTTGCTACTATAACCATGTTGCTTGTATCTTTCAATTATATTGTTTTATTTGTTTCCTAGTATGATTGATTGCTTATTTGTACCCTGTGACTATCATTAAGTGTTGTACCTTACGATTCTTGATGAATGTATCTTGTCTTTTTATGTACACTTGAGAGCATATGTACCAAAGACAAATTCCTTGTGTGTCCAATCACACTTAGCCAATAAAAAATTCTATTCTATTCCATTCCATTCCAGAAAGTGAAGGAACTTTGTGAATTAAATGTCACATTTCTTGTTTGCTTACTCCTTTGTATCCTTCAGACTGTAAAACACTAGTTGACCTGTTAAGGAAATGCAGAAACAAAGAACAGAGTTGGGGGAGAGTGTCTCTGTAGAACAGAGTTCCCCAACCTTTCTTGGTTGGCAGCCTGGAGGGGCAAGTGCCTTTACATGTGCATGCACATATGCAAACGGGGCTGTGGGTGATGCCAGCATGAGTGGTGTGTGTGTGTGCACATGTGCGTGCACTGGCCAGCCATTCATGCAGCCCAGTGGCCAGTAGGCCATGGCTGGTAGTGGGCCACGGCCCGCAAATTGGGAACCCCTGCTTTAGAGCAGGACTTCTGCATTAAATGGTGTAAACCTATACATCCTCTTTAAATTTCTTTTAATATGGAACCCTTTCACCCAGCCTACAGTGTCATTTATAGATCTTTGATTGGGAAAATTATGCACTGATTAGCGTTTCCTCAAATGTTTCTGCAAATATTAACTCTTATTATCATGTATATATCCGCTGTTGGGTCAGTATAGAATTAATCTGCTTTCCCATTCAAAAGAGCAAATCATTTCCTCAGTTAAAAAAAAAAAGACATAAGGGGAGAGTTAATTTATTTGTCACTTTTCTCAATAATTTTCTTACTCTATTACTCCTGTGATGCTGTATATAGTTGATCTACAATGTCCATCTGGGTGATATACAGACATGCATAAGAAAAAAATGCAATACAATAATAACAGTTTAGAGTATGTTAGGAGTGATATATCCTACACCAAATGGATGAACCCATTTCGGAGAGGGGTTCACCAAGAGGTCAGAGAGAATAATAGAGGGGAAATGTAGATGTTGAAAATGCTGAATAGGGTAAAATTGGGAACTTTATCATACCAATGGGATCTTAATCTACTTTTACGGAAATATTTGAATTCCAGAAAAGTTGCGTTGGTCGGTCGCATGTTCCAACATCCCTTGGGAAATGCTAATCAAGTGAAGCTGTAAAGTTTTTTAATCTCTTGCTGACGTGTAAAGCTATGTGTGCCTTTTCAATTTTCCTTTCAAGCATTAGCTTTATCAATGGGCTGTTGGCTTTTATGGCTACATTAGCTGTAAAATGTAATTTACCAGCAAACATAATTGTTTGCAAACTTAATTACTGTCGCGTTATTGCTTTGGATACTTTTTGACGCAGTGACTAAGGAACGCGAGACAACAATATGGTTTGTGGGAGTTGGGATAAAATGTAGGGCATGAACCACACAGATTTCAGAGCTGCTTTGCATAGAGTCGGAAATCTGAAGATAAGCCTTGTGATGACCCGGGGCATGGCACGAAGGCAACACAGCCAGAGAGTCCCTTTATTGGCACCAACTTTGCCCCCAGTGTCCCGTTTACTCTCCAGCCTGGAGAAAAACTCTCCCGCAAACCTGAAGCAGTTTCTGGCTGCAGATACTCCAGTCCAAACGCTGTAAGCAGAATGGCTGCAATCAATCACTCCAGCAGGCCAAGATCATGAGTCCCAGAAGCGACGAATAATTCCGGCAAGACAAGATAAGCACGGCACTAATTCAAACAGTCAGGAGGAATGCCAGGAATGCAGGCCACAACTCTCAACACTAGATGAATTCAGAGTTTCTTCCTGACAAATGCCCCTCCCAACTGCCTCTCCTTTAAACTCCATCCCCAGGTGTGCCTTGTGAAGGGAATCGGGGCGCTTTCCTTCCTTGTAAGCCACGTAACCCACGATGCTCTCTTCTGGATTCTTCCCTGCATGCCTTAGGATGAGGAGGGGGCTGGGCCTTGGTTTACATCTGAACCCCTCTACCTTGTTCTACCTCTCCCCTCCTCTGCCCAGCCTGACTTTGCCCTTCCCCAGTTTCATCCCAAATTGTATAGCTAAAAGTCTGTAGAGATTCTCAGTCCTCCATATCATGGTCGTCCCAAAGGTCCTGTCTATCCTGTTAAAGCTGAAGAAGCTTCTTGGATGAGAAGCAAAATGTCTTCAAAAGAAAAAACAAGAAAGTCCAGTTGCCTCCTGAAAAAGCACCTTTGAGGCACTCTCAAATGTAGGAATGTGGTTCAATTCAACTCAAACCTTTATTGTCAGTGCACAACGTATGTACAATGAGATTGGTTAATTGGGCTCACTCTTAGTTTTCTTCCACAATTGTTCTAGGCATCTTTTCATTTGTTCTATTTTCCATAGTTCCTCAGTAAACCAAGTGCCAGGTTTCGATGTCATCTCAAATAAATTGCACTCCCAAACAATTAATCTTTGCTGAAATATTCCATTTATTAAGTACGACAGATCTGGCCCTGACTTCGTCGTAGCCGATACTAACCCTCTGACCCCCAAACCCTTCCCTTTCCGTTCCCCAATTCTCAACTTCTCATTGGCCATCTTCCAAGTCAGTCTCCCCAGCTTCTGACCTCACCCTACAGGAATGTTCCCCCCACCATCCCATCTCCTAGGGAATATTATCTACAGAGAAATAAGTAGGTGAAAAGTCAAGCCTCGTCTTTTTATGGCAGCATCAGAATGCTGACACCAAGTAGATTACTGGGATCAGTGAGGAAAGAGGTTGTCGTGGGTAATCTGGTCCAACGCTTTCATCATCTTTGGGTTCCACAGATTTTCAATACACAAAGCAGAACTGCCTTACAAGATTGCTTGGAAAAATCCTCAAATGCCCAAAAATTCTTAGAAAGCCCAAAGGGTTCTTTAGCTGCCTGGGTTGGATCATTTTACCCAGTCCATTAATTAATGTTATCAATTGGTCTATTATTCCAAAAAACAAGTACACTGACTTGCTTTTCAGTACAGCCTTGATTCAGTGGTACCTTTCAGAAGCTTGAGGGAGCAACCCACAATAAAAGGGGATTTTAAAAATTTGCAATTTTCAAACTGACACTATTATGCTGCTTAACAGAGAATCTTTTCTCTCTTCCTCATCGCCGTTGTCAACCACAGTGAGGAAAACAGTTTTGCCTTTCAGCTCCATTTAATCCTAAGGTAAATGATGTGAATTCTTCCCTACCTCTTATCAAAAGTTACAAGTAAACACAACCATTATTTATTTTTCTTAACGGATGCTACAAGTGTGGGATTTGACAACTCCTGGCAATACACTTAAGAGTCAGCAAGCTGCCTTGAGGAAACTTCACTTGAAAAAAGTGTAGCATACATTAAATCTTAAATAGATAGAATTCTTTATTGGCCAAGTGTGATTGGACACAGAAGGAATTTGTCTTTGGTGCATATGCTCTCAGTGTACATAAAAAGAAAAGATACAGTCGTGTTTGTATTTGTAATTGAAGATGGCTTTTTATTTGTTTTTTTTTTATATTTGTTTAAAAATAAAAAAAATTCAAAAAAAAAAGAAAAGACAGTCGTCAAGAATCATAAGGTACAACACTTGATAGTCACGGTACAAATAAGCAATCAAATCATACTAGGAAACAATCAATATAAATCGTAAGGATGCAAGCAACAAAGTTACAGTCATGCAGTCATAGGTGGGAGGAGATGGGTGATAGGAACGATGTGAAGACTAATAGTACTAGTAATGCAGACTTAGTGAATAGTTTGACAGCGTGGAGGAAATTATTTGTTTAGCAGGGTGATGGCGTTCGGGAAAAAACTGTTCTTGTGTCTAATTGTTCTGATGTGCAGTGCTCTAATAATAATAATAACTTTATTGTCATTGTACATGTATACACAGTATACCCATACAACGAAATTCACTTAGCACCCAAAGACCAGGTCCAACATACATAACGATCCCCAGACACACTCCCACCCACCACAATTCCCCACCCCTAAACCACCCAAACATCCACACGACAGACCAAGTAATATTGTCCAACAGCTCTTTAGTTCATTGTTGAGTGCAATTATAGCTCTGGGATAAAAACTATTCAGAAAACGTGTGGTCCGAGTTTTAATTGTTCTGTATCTTCTGCCAGAAGACAACAATCCAATAAGATTGTAAGCAGGATGGGAGGAGTCTTTGAGAATGTTATGCAATTTTCTCAAACAGCGAGATTCAAAGATGTCATCCAGGGCTGGTAGCTGGAGTCCGATGATATTCTGGGCAGTTTTCAGGATTCTCTGTAGAGCTTTTCTGTCTGCTACAGAGCTGCTCCCATACCATGCAAGGATGCCGTATGTCAGGATACTCTCAATGGTGCTGCGATAGTAGGACAGAAGTAGATGCTGAGATAGATTTATCTTCCTGAGCATTCTCAGGAAGTACAGCCACTTCTGTGCCTTCTTCACAAGCATGTTAGCATTCATAGTCCATGAGAGCGTCATTTTGAGGGTAGGAATTAAAACAGTTCATGTCCAGGATGCGAGGGGTCTGTAAATATTTTCACAGCCCTCTTTTTGACTCGTGCAGTATACAGGTCCTCAATGGAAGGCAGGTTGATAGTAATTGATTTTTCTAACCTAATTTTCTAACCTTATAAAGTATTTTATAATCTAATAACCCCACAGCGAGATGGGTGGCAAATAAATGTAATAATACTGTTTCCCCCAAAATAATACCTCCCCTGATAATAAGTCCAATCGGGCTTTTGAGTACATGGCAATAAGGTCAAGCACTTATTTCAGGGTTCAAAAAAATATAAGACAGGGTCTTGTTTTCGGGAAAACATGGTCGTAAACAAATTATGCCACTACCCGGCTTGTAAACCTAGCCCGAACTTTCCAGATAGTTAAATAGATTTCTTCTTGTGAATTATGACCAGTTATATAAATGAACACAGGGAATCTGGAAGACTGAAGATGGTGACAATCTATTTAAAATGAGGTAAGACTGTTTGGCATAGCAGTGCAAATCACCAGTAATACCAATAACACACACACTATGACAACTTAATTATCGGAACAGCAAAGACATTGTCATATTTTGTTATCATAAACTCTTCCTCCTGATTAATCATAATTTCCTAAGGCAATAGTGAAAGTTAGCGTTTATAACAGAAAGAATATTCACTTTGAAGCGCCTTCTGCATAAACTCCAGCACTAATCCCTGGCAACTTTTTTTCTTTGATCTCGACCACGGCAAAGCTTATTTTGTTATTAAGCATGTTGGCTTCCAGTGATCCCGCATCCTCATTCAATAAAAAGGCATTCTGAAACAAATGATGGAACTATCTTAGAAGCAGAACGAAAAAAATGTGGTCTTTTTTATTGCTGGAAGCTTCCTAAGGAGGTGCACCACATTTTTTTTTTACTTGCCATTTTTCATCAGGCTTACCCTCTGACTTCAGTGTTCTAGCCACAAGACAGATTGTACCAAGTTTCTGCTGCTCAGAGAAGCTACAAATATCATTTCCCCAAATCTAACATCTTCCAGAACAGGGGTTCATAAACTATTTGTCCCAATGACCTCTTATGGTCTCCAATAATGTCATTAGTTACACACAAACACACACACACACACACACACACACACACACAATATTATCCTTCTCAGTAATTTAAAAACCACTGCTCAAAAAGTACTAGAATTCAGCACCTAGAATTCCCCAATCAGCTCTGTATTTTGAGAGGGGAGCCCAGAGTTCACCCATAGATGTCACATGTTCCCCTTAAGGTCAGTCTGATTGATAGTGAGTTTATATATATTCTCTTCTCTGTATAACAGTGTATTGACACCGCACTAATTTAATATCGCAGGAAGTCTTGAGATTTAAACATCCCTTTCCAATTGTCATAAATATGAGTGAGTTGCCAAGGGTCTGAATTTTGATCACGTGACCCTGGGAATGCTGCAACGGTCATAAGTGTGAAAAATGGTCGCAAGTCCCTTTTTTTCGATGCCATCGTAACTTCAGTTACTAAATGAACTGTTGTAAGTCAAGGACTACCTGGCGAGGATTCTGACTATGCTACCGGTTCTGGCCAATTGTGCTCCATGGAGGTACAGAATTAGAAGTAACATAATTCCACTTGTCCTAGAGGACAGGTAGGTTTAAGAGCAGTTCAGCCCTTGTCTCTCTCATGTAATAACCTGAGGACGGATTTTTATCCTGACCTATTTTATTTATTTTATTTTTTATTATTTATTTTATTAAATTTTTATACCGCCCTTCTCCCGAAGGACTCAGGGTGATGAACAGCCACAAGATAAAACACATAAATACAAAAATTTAAAATGAATTAAAAATGAATTAAATAATTTGGCTGAATTTAAAATACCCCATAATTTAAAACAAATTAAAATTTACACTTAAAAAGGGGAGAAGATTTAGGCCAGGCCAGCTTGATGGAATAAAAAAGTCTTAAGCACACGACAGAAGGTGCGCAGATCTGGGATCCTCCGTATCTCCGGGGGGAGCTCGTTCCAGATCGTAGGTGCCCCCACAGAGAAGGCTCTCCCCCTAGGGGCCATTTAATTTCTAACAAAGACCTAGGCTTCATTAGAAGTTAAACAGCACAAACTCAGTCCCGGCAAACCTCTTTAATTCATACAGCTGTAAATTACTTTCATTTACAGTCTGCAAGACTTGATAAACAGTCTTTCAGAGGAAGGTTATCAACACCCACCTATCTCACGTGGAATGCTGCCAGAGAGCTAATTTCCAGACGCAGGACAAGGCCAAACTTGGCACAGAGTCACAGACAGAATTTTCAAATCTTGAATCGGCCAGATGAACTAATTGCTTCCTGCAAAAGCTCACGTCCCGCTTGCTTCTCTTTTATGTCTTATGAGAAGGGCCAGTCATCTCCAAGCCTTACTCCCAAGTCAACCCTGTTTCCTAAATTGTTCCTGTCTCCTGGCAGCTCTGCGCATTCGCACACTGGGAACAGGCTCACGCTGTTCTTCTGCCTCGCTGATGTCAGACTCCGGAGGCAGCAAGGAACTACCAGATGGCCCTGGCTCCCTCTCTGCCTCTGACTCAGAGCTCTCGTCCAAGCCTTCCCCAGACTGCAGGATTGGCCCACGTTCCTCCCCAACCTCCTCACTGTCCGAATCTGCTGCCACCTCTGCTGGCCGCTAGAGGGCCACAACAGGATTGCACTGTCTGTCTTGGATGTCCAGCATTTGGCGTTCCAAGGATAAGAAGAAGTGGGGATATTTGAAGGACTCTTCTGGCTAGACAACAAAGATGAAGAATATCTCAGCCTCTCCCTAAGAGTTGGGGAGAAAAAAACAACAACTATATCTTGGCCTGCACTGCTTCTGGATCTTTGCCCAGTTTGCCAACTGGCAGCTTTGAAGGATTTGAACTGGGTGGTCCCTGCCACTAAAAATAGCCTTGCAACCGAGGTGTTGTGTCTAAAAATAGCTGGGCCTTTTGCTTGTCCGTCTGAGGTTTGGGTATTATGTCGGCTGTGCTCTTCATGGTCTTGTGCTGCTGGACAGGCTTTGGATGACTCAGAAGGCTGATCTATGTTCGTAATAAAGATCTGATCTGATTTGACTCAGAAGACTTTATTCCCCCAACTTTTTCTTATTTTTTTTTATCAACTAATAGGAAAGAGGCTTTTCCCCCCACTTTCTCCTCTAAAAGTTACTATTATTTTTATTTTATTTTATTGGATGGGAGGGAAAAGATTGGAGTCTTGTTTTTCTTCCTTCAAATCAGAAGCGGATTTGTTCCTTTCGAAGCTAGCCTCCTCCCTCCTTTTTTTCTATCCCAAAAGTGCTTTTTCCAAAAGGCAACAGGACTTTCTCCGAGTTTATTTGTTTCTTCTTTGAAAACGTTTCGCTTCTCATCTAAGAAGCTTCTTTAGTTCAGTCCAGTCAGAGCTGAAGAAGCTTCTTGGATGAGAAGTGAAACATTTTCAAGGGGGGTGAAAAAACACCCCAAGAAAGTTCAGTTGCCCTTTTGGAAAAAAGCACTTTTGGGACAAATATGACCAGGATGATAGAGAATCTTCACAGACATCTTTTTTCTTGTTTTGGTAGAAAGACAAAAATAGTTGTCTCTTCTTAGCTCACTCCACGGGTTTTCTCTGGTTTATTTTTTTTTTCCTAAACTCATATCTTCTAGTCGAGTTGCCAAACTTGGATAGTTCAGTAAACAAACCTTTCCTTCATTCTGAATGTCGTGTTTTGCAAAGAGAGTTCATGAAAAAAATTTCATCTATTGCCTGAGATCCTGGGCTTCTTCTGAATTTAATAGAAGCCAAAATAGCCCAACTCCCACACAATGTATATCTTTAAGTTCCTCAACAAGCATATTTGCTATTCTGTATAACTTTGTTTCAGTCAGGTGGAAAATAATACACAGGTAATCCTTGGCTTACAATCATCCATTTAGTGACCATTCAAAGTTATGACGGCACTGAAAAATAGCAATACCACTTAGCAATAGCACTTAGACTTATATACTGCTTCACAGTGCTTTACAGCCCTCTCTAAGCAGTTTTACAGAGTCAGCCTCTTGCCCCCAACAATCAGTGGGGGAGCCAGATTCACTTAACAACCATGTTACTAACTGAACACCTTGCAGTGATTCGCTTAACAGCTGCGGCAAGAAAGGTCGTAAAATGGGCTGAAACTCACCTACCTACGTTGCTTAGCAACATAAATTTTGGGCTCAATTGTAGCCGAAAGTGGTGAACTTATCTGTATTCATTTAAAGTACCTTTCTGTCTGTGTCCCATACCTGCTCCTAAGTTAGAATTAAGTTTTAAGCTAATTAAAGAATTACGTTAAGTCCAAAAAGAATAGAAAAAGCAGAATCAGGAAGCTGAAATTGATGAGTTGGGACACTATCTCTGTGATACTATGAGCCGAGGTGGCGCAGTGGTTAGAGTGCGGTACTGCAGGCTACTTCTGCTGCCTGCCTGCTGCCTGCAATTTGGCAGTTCAATTCTCACTGGTTCAAGGTTGATTCAGCCTTCCGTCCTTCCCAGGTGGGTAAAATGAGGACCCAGATTGTTGGGGGCCATATGCTGACTCTGTAAACCGCTTAGAGAGAGCTATAAAAGCACTGTGAAGCAGTATATAAGTCTAAGTACTATTGCTATCTCCTCCACCCCACTCATTTAAATTTGTTTAAAAACTTTACTCATAAACTTTCCTTTCTCCTACTTTTCTATTATATAAACCTTTGCAATTGTATCTCACCTGGTTCCTTTCAATTATCCTCTACTGCATACCAGCCTGCTAATGAACTGTCATTTTTTCCTTCCTCTCCCTTCCCCGTTCCTCCTCCAGCACCTGCAGAACAGCCCCAGATCTGTTCCTATCTTCTAATTATCATAACACAAATGCCACTGTTTTTATTGTTTCTGTGTCTTGAAATATTATTGCATCCGGTTAAAATGGTCCCTCGTTGTTGTTGTTTTTTGTTTTGTTTTTTTTCCCCCTGGGGATTTCAGTTTAGAATTTTTGACTCCTGGAGCTTCACTTTCACCATAGCACAGCCAGTGCGAACCGTCCGATTTCAATTAAGATGCGATGGCTATGATCTTTATGGCAAACCTTGCAGAAAACTTCTTTTTTTTCATATTGTTTTCCGAGTGTTTCCCATTTAGGGATATGTGGCTTTTCCCTATGCCTATTCTTTTTCCCCATTGTGTCTAATGGGGCTTCAAATTAAGAGAATTGCTTGCTTATTTGTTAGGGGCAGCGATCATAAAATCAGTTGGCATGGCAGAGACTACGGCATCTTCTAGAATCTAGTTGTTAACTGCGAAGAAAGTCGGAAACGAATCTTTGTTAAATGTGCTACACCACATTTTTACTTCAGAAGAATAGCAATAGCACTTAGACTTATATAGCGCTTTACAGTCCTCTCTAAGTGGTTTACAGAGTCAGCCCCCAACAATTTGGGTCCCCATTTTACCGACCTCGGAAGGATGGAAGGCTGAGTCAACCTTGAGCCTGGTGAGATTCGAACTGCCACATTGCAGGCAGAAGTAGCCTGCAGTACTGCACTCTAACCACTGCGCCACCTTGGCTCAACCTATTCTTGGTCCTCTAAGTAATATAAGGGAGGTCCGATCCTTCAGCCATCTCCTCCTTTAATGTTATTCCTTGCTTGATGGTCTCCTTCCTCCATCTTCTAATTCGATTTTGTTCTTGTGTACCCTCAAGAATGTTTGTTCTTGCCATAAAACTGTTCCTAGATCTGAGTTGGTGGGCTTGGGGTAAATGTCCACTCAGAGATGTCCTCATTCTCTTGCTTAGTCCAGTAAGCAGAAGTAGCCTGCAGTACCGCACTCTAACCACTGCGCCACCATGTCTCAGAATCCCAATAGCTTCCTAGAGGCTACCCATGAATAAAAAAATCGTACCAGCTTGTGTGAACCTTGTAGGAGGAGAGCCATATTAAATTATAATATCCAAAGACAGGAGGAATCTGGTAGTATTACATTTTATTAAAATGCAAAGCTTCCATGCCTGCAAAAGTTTAGCCTTTTTAATAAAATTTGCTAGCTTGAAAAGATGCTACCAGTTTCCTGATTTATGCAGATCCTGTCAAATAATTCATTCCTTAGTAATAATAACATAGGTCAATCACAACTTGTGCCTTAGCCATAGCAAATCCTCCTGTGGTGCTTGGTGATACGTTTAGTGGATGCTGCTGCAACTCCTATAATGCATATATAAATGCTTTTTTTAAAACTTTGAATGGGATTTTGAATTAAATTTGGATAGCAATATTTGAGGGGCTGCCACAAGGAAGAGGGGCCAGCCCATTCTCCAAAGCACCTGAAAGCAGGACAAGAAGCAATGGATGGAAACTAATGGAGGAGAAGCAACCCACAACTAAGGAGAAATTTCCTGATCATGAAAATGGAATGGCTTGCCTCCAGAAGTTGTGGGTGCTTCATCACTGGAGTTTTTAAAGAAGAGACTGGACATTCATTTGTCTGGAATGGTATAGGGCAGTGATGGCAAACCTTTGTGCTGTTGCATGCCAAAAGCAGGGGGAGCGTGGGGGGGTCATGTGCATGCGTGCCCACATCCATAATTCAATGAGCCCCACCCTCCATGCACATGCATGCATGACACACACACACCCGTGTGATCCACGCTTCTGGCACGTGATGGCCCGGTGGACCCATTTTTCACCCTCCCCAGGCTCTAGAGGCTTTCTTTTTTTTCTTTTTTCTTTTTTTTTAATTTGATTTATATGCCACCCTTCTCCGGAGACTCAGGGCGGCTTACAATGCGTTAAGCAATAGCCTTCATTCTTTTGTATATTTTATACAAAGTCAGCTTATTGCCCCCACAAACTGGGTCCTCATTTCACCTACCTTAAAAAGGATGGAAGGCTGAGTCAACCTTGAGCCTTGGAGAGATTCGAACCAGCAGAAATTGCAGGCAGCTGTGTTAATGACAGGGTGCACGAAACCACTGTACTATCAAGGCTCTTGGAGCCTGGGGAGGGTGAGAACGGCCTTCCCCACCCACCCTCCGGAAGCCCTCCGGAGGCCAGAAATGGCCCGTTTGCCAACTTCCGGTGGGCCCGGAAGGGAGCTGAACTAAGGCAATACTCGCGTGCCCACCGATATGGCTCCGTGTGCCACCTGTGGCACGTGTGCCATAGGTTCGCCATCACGGGTATAGGGTCTCTTTCTTGAACAAGGGATTGGATCTCCAAAGTTCCTTCCAACTAGCAATGGTTTTCACATTATATTACTACCGGTTTGCCCCGCGCGCACGCTCGCTTCATGTGCTCGCGTGCCCGGTTCCCATGCGCCTGTCTTCCACACATGCGTTCAGCCTTCCGCGTATGGGCTTGGCTCATGCACGCACCTTCCGTGCATGCACCCGGCCTGAAAAACGTGCCTAAATAGGATGGCATAGAGCCGTCGTGATTTCCGCTACCAGTTCAGGTAAACCAGTCCGAACCGGCTGAATACCATCTCTCCTTCCAACTCTCTTATTCTGGATTTTCCTTAAGATGTTTCTAATAAACTATGAAATGTAAAGTTGTTGACGTCGTTGTGTTTGCAGAGCTTGGAGACCTTAAAGAGCTGCAGACGCTGGACATTTCAACCAATCATTTGATAACCTTGCCTGAGAAACTGCACATGTGCCTCTCTCTTCAGTACCTCACTGCTGACCAAAATCATCTCTGGTACGTCCCTCGCCATCTTTGCCAGCTTCCCAGTCTCAATGAGTTGTCCATGGCGGGAAACCAGCTTGCATTCTTACCTCTTGGTGAGTGCCGCTTTGGCTATTGGAGAATTAAATTCTCAAATATACGGGCAGGGGGCGAGCTACGAAAGGGGACAAATGGGATCATTTTCATATTAGAAAACAAAAAATACCTGATAGATAACTAATCAAAGTCTTCCAGTTTTACGTAGTTTGGGTTTATGCATTATGCTAAACCGAAGTTTGCTTATATGAAACCAACAATTCAGTGGGCTGCCAGAAGACCACCAGGAGCCAGTGCAGCTCGTGCAGGAGAGGTGTTACATGGGAGCGCCATGTCGCTCCCATAACCACCCGCACGGCCACACTCTGTGCCAGTTGGAGCCTCCGGGTGCTCCTCAAGGGGAGCCCCATGTAGAGGGCGTTACAGTAGTCCAGGCAAGTCCGGGAAGTGACGAGGGCATGAGTGACCGTGTTTAAGGAGTCCCGATCCAGAAAGGGACGCAACTGGCGAATCAGGCGGACCTGATGGAAAATCCTCCCGGTCACGGCCGTCAAGTGCTCTTCTAAAGACAGCCGTGAATCCAGGAGGACGCCCAAGTTGCGAGCCCTCTCCGTGGGGGGCCAGCGATTCACCCCCAATAGTCAGCATCATTTCCATCAGTCCTGAAGGTCACTTTAGGGTGGGAATTCAAGTGTTTTTTTTCCCCTACAGCATGCCTCTCTTTCTTTCACCCTCATTTTGGAGAAAAAGCAAAGCAAAACAAAAACCAAAATCACAGCATCAAAGAATCTGACCAGTTTGCTGCCAAATTTCAGCAGCGTGTTCTTGGAAAGCTATGCGCCTGCAAATGTGCTAAGGACCACCTGCGGCTTTTGAGTCGCCCACCCTAATGTAGGACATTGCTATGCCAGCCCATATGTCTCGAGGATGAGTGTATTAATTCTCCTCCTTTTTAAAAAAAAAAAAAATTCACACACGCATTAAATGAATCTCTGCATTTGTTAATATGGCTTACTTTATTATCTCAAAATGCATAGCTTTTCGACTTTCACCATAGTGTTAAAAAAAACAAAAACCCAAGGCAGACATATAAGACCTTTTGTTCCATGTTCAGCCATGTGGAATGCAGATGCCGGTGCCTTGGGGACAATTTCTTTAAAAGTATAGTTGAATCGGGGTTTGTTTAGGATTCGTGGAGTTTGTTCAAGTGAAAAGTCTTTGATCCCCCACGCTAGGAGGAGAAAAATGGAAAAGTTGCAGACGAACCGTACTGCTTTAAAAAGTTTTTTTAAAAAAAAAACTACATGCAAACTTCCTTTTGTGACTCCAGATGCTACCTTCCTTTTTCTACAAAGTCTGAAAGGAAGATGTTTAGGAAAAATATTTATTTTTTTGTGTGTGTTTCTCGCATGATCTAAGCCCCAAAAAGGCATTAAGAGTTGTTAACCTAATTTTACGACACTTCTTCTCCGATAACATTGTATTGCTAACTAGGGCATACAAAACCTTCGCCAGACCAATTCTCGAATACAGCTCGTCTGCCTGGAATCCACACTGTATATCGGACATTAATACAATTGAGTGGGTCCAGAGGTATTTCACGAGAAGAGTCCTCCACTCCTCTGCTCACAATAGAATCCCTTAGGCCACCAGGCTTGAAATTTTGAGCTTGGACAACCTGGAACTATGCCGCCTATGGTCTGACCTAAGCATAGTACACAAAATTGTCTGCTACAATGTCCTACCTGTCAACGACTACTTTAGCTTCAACCTCAATAATACTTGGGCAAACAATAAATACAAACTCAAGGTAAACCACTCCAAACTCGATTGCAGAAAATACGACTTCAGCAACAGAGCGGTCAATGCCTGGAATGCTCTACCCGACTCCGTTGTTACATCCTCAAACCCTCACAGCTTCAACCTTAAACTGTCTACCATGGACCTCACCCCATTCCTAAGAGGTCTGTAAGGGGGCGTGCACAAGTGCACCAGCGTGCCTACCGTCCCTATCCCACTATCCCCATTTATTTGTACTCATTTCCTATGTTCATGTCCATGTTTATACTTATACCTGTTATCTTGTACATGTTTGACAAAATAAATAAATAAAATAAATAAATCATAGAATCATAAGGCTGGAAGAGACCTAAGAGGTCAACCCCCTGCTCAAGGAAGCATACCAGCTCAGACAAATGGTTGTCCAATCTCTTCTTGAAAACCCACAAACTCCAGGAGGCAAGCTATGCCATTGATTAACTATTCTCACTATCAAAAAAACTTCCTCCTTGCTTCTAGTTTGGATTTCTCTTATATAAACTTCCCCTCATTACTTCTTGTCCTGCCCTCTGGTGCTTTGGAGGCTAGGTCCATCCCTTCTTCTCTGTGACAGGTCCTCAAGAAGCCAGTTGTCGTGTCCCCCCTAATTCTTCTGTTTGATAGACTAGATATACCTAACTCCCGCAACCATTTGTCATAGAATTCATCTTCCGGATCCTTTATCATCTTTGTTGCTTTAAAGTTTAAAGCTTTAAGGAGAAGAACCACCTTCAATCAACTTATATATTTCTAATAATGATACACGTTTATATTAAATTGCAATCTGTCATTATTCAATTATTCCATGCTTTCTCTTGTTATTGCTTTTGTTTTATTATATAAAAGTGTATACACTAATATTCCCCCTTCTCTTATTTCTAACTCTTATTCTAACTTTTAATCATGTCACCCTTTATTAAAAAACATTTTCTTTCTATCCTACCTAACTTCTAATCATGTCACCTACCTAAAAAAGAAAGAAAAGAAGGAGAGAGAAAAGGAAAAGCAAGCCAGAACAACAACAAAAAAAGAGAAATCATCTATCCATCGTCTCTTGCCCGCTTCAATACTTTAATTGCTATTCCTTTTTTTGGCTTGCTTCCCATATTCCTCTCTTGGATCTTTATCTCTGTCATCTGCTTCTTGGCTTCTCCCACCTCTATGATTAATTCTGTTAGTTTTATTTGTATTAGAATGTATGACACCCAGGTGCAACACTGTTCACGCGTTGATATGTTTGTTAAAAAATTGAAAACTTTCAAAACCAAGGAGAAGAGCCACAAGAGAACTATTAAGTTTTTTACATTTCTAACATTGAGGTAGTCTTTTTGTGGTTTGGCTTGACTTTTCTTGGCTCAGCTTTTAAGTCATGAAGTTTTCGTGAGAAGGAACAAGCAAAAGATACAATGGATGTGTTGATACTACAGATATGTATACCATGGTTCTTAATTGCTGAAAGTTTGCAGCTATAGAGATTTCTCAGAGTGCACTAAAAGTGGAGAAAGGACCATCCAGGAAAAAAAAAACCCAACTATTTCTTGTTTTATTTTTAAATGGGTTTAGGCTGCCGTTTCACAGCCGCATTTTTAGAAATCTTGTAACACTTGAAAGTTTTATTGGCAAAATTAAATTTATACCAACCGTAAAAATACTAGCTTAGAAAGAAAGAAAAATGCAGCTTTCCGTTAGGGTGGTATATCGCAACTTGGCAAATTAAGTTCTGATGAACTTCCAAGGCTTTTGATTTCCCACCTCTTTCGCTTAACAACCGTGTGACTCACTTAACAGCTGCAGCGATTCACTTAACGGCCGTGGCAAGAAAGATCATAAAATTGGGGCAAAACTCGCCTAACAACTTAGCCACGGAAATGTTGGACTCGGTTGTGGTTGTAAGTCGAGGACTGTCTGCAGTGATGAAATCCAAATTGTTTTACTACCGGTTTGGTGGGCATGGCTTGGTGGGTGTGGTGTGGCTTGGTGGGCATGGCTTGGTGGGCATGGCAGGGGAAGGATATTGCAAAATTTCCATTTTTTTTATTTTTTTTAATTTATTTTATTATTCATATTTCTATGCCGCCCACTCTCCGAGGACTCTGGGCAGCTTACACCAAAGACAGTATACTAAATAGCATATTGCCCCCAACAATCTGGGTCCTCATTTTACCCACCTCGGAAGGATGGAAGGCTGAGTCAACCTTGAGCCGGTGAGATTTGATCCGCTGATCTGCTGAACTAGCAGTCAGCTGAAGTAGCTGCAGTACTGCACTCTAACCACTGTGCCACCTGGGCTCCCACCCCACTCCTGGGGGAAGGATATTGCAAATACTCCATTCCCACCCCACTCTGGGGCCAGCCAGAAGTGATATTTGCCGGTTCTCTGAACAACTCAAAATTTCTGCTACCGGTTCTCCAGAACCTGCTGGATTTCACCCCTGACTGTCTGTACTTTTTGGCTGAGCTCAGTGAAGCAAACTGTCTCCTGGAGCTAAGAAAAAACAAACCAACCAAGAACGTCGTAAATCAAATTGTTTCATTTCATTCACAAGTTCCTGCATGCACACACACACAGACACACAGACACACACACACACACACACACACACAAAGAGAAATGCAGAGGAGTGTTCTTTTATTCTTAGCCATGTCACTGTTTTTCTTGGAATGAAACAGCCTTGCTTAGTCTTGGCAGCCTTCTTGAAAAAAGAAAAAGAAGAAAACCACAGAAGAAAACTGGAACTCTGCATTGTTCTTTTTCCAGCCATTTAATGAGACTTCTGTTATTTCTTGTGGAAAAAAAAATCTATTTGCATATATATTCCCAGACAGAAACGTGGAAATGAGGGGATATAATTTTCATTGCAGAACCTGTCTGGTTATTACATGGTTTCCATTCATTTAATCAAAGGGTTTTTCTAGCGTGCTCAGATGGTAGGCATGTTCACTGACACGCCAGGAACGTGTGTGTATGTATGTATGTAGGTGTATGTGTGTGTGTTATGTGTTTGTTTAAATATGTCTGTCAGGTTTAGACTTATTACTTATTTTCTTTTTAATGTTTCTTAAATCCAGATTTAGGTCGTTCCCGGGAACTGCAGTATGTTTATGTGGATAACAACGCTCACCTTAAAGGTCTCCCTTCTTACCTTTATAACAAAGTCATTGGTTGTAATGGGTAGGTACTCACATTTAAATTAAGCCTACAAAGATAAATTGCAGTGGATCCTTTTGTCTTGTAAATCTTTTTCCTAAATTTTATGTTGGATTATTTAATCCGTTGAATGACAGTCCTATGCTTTGAAGGAATTTACGTACAACGGCTGCTCCATTCAGTTGTATTAAATCTCCTGCATTAATTTTCTCACTATTAAATGCTTGTAGAGGTTAGCCCTGCCTCCTGTGCTGTTTCTTGATATTCTAAGACAGGGAAATCTTGAACTTGAGACTTTGCATGAATAAAATAGAAGTGTTGAGATAAACCTGCATTTTCCCATAGGTATTTTTATGGTAATATTCTCTACGTGTGCTTTGCAACATACGGTTCTATGGATTTCCAAAAGTCATGTATTGTATAGAATGATACTGGTAAGTGCCTAAAATGGCACCTTCCGGATCCAATAGAAGAGAAATCTCTGTAGCTCAGGATTGAATGATGGGAGTCCTTGGTGCTCCCAGAGTTTAGTTGTCTACTTGAAGGTGTTTTATTACCCAACTAAGTAACATCATCAGTGCTAGAAGGGAGTGGGGTTTGTGGAAAGGAGGAGGAGGAGGAGGAGGATGGTGAGTTCCTTGGTGCTCTCTGAGCTTGGTTATCTGCTTGCAGACATTTCATTATCCAACTAAGTAACATCATCAGTGTTAGAAGAGGATGGAGTTTGCTCTCTTTGTTGTTGTTAGTTGCGAAGTCGTGTCTGACCCATCAAGATCCCATGGACAACGTTCCTCCAGGCCTTCCTGTCCTCTACCATCCTCTGGAGTCCATTTAAGCTCACGCCGACTGCTTCAGTGACTCCATCCAGCCATCTCATTCTCTGCCGTCCCCTTCTTCTTTTGCCCTCAATCATTCCCAGCATTAGGCTCTTCTCCAATGAGTCCTTCCTTCTCATTAGATGGCCAAAGTTTGCTCTCTATTTATATAATATACAAGTGGTTTGCCCCATCAGTCTATGAAGATTCTCAATCATCCAGGTCATGGTTGTCCCAAAGGTTTTTTTTTTTCCAAAAGGCAACTGGACTTGCTTGTCTTTTGTTTTTCTTTGTAAACTTTTGGCTTCTCATCCAAGAAGCTTCTTCATATCTAACTTCCTGGTGGAGAAGGATTTATATTCTTTACAATCACCTGGTCACTAGTTCTTTGAAAGTCATTGAGGCCACTTGGGGATTTACTTGTCTCCTTCAGAGTCACCCGAATTAGAGTAGAAACAGGTATGGAACCTTTTTGGGGACTGCTGAAAAGACTGCTTTGTAAACAGGACATAGGTGAAGTTGTATCCTTCTCCTCTGTTGAGGGAGGGAGGACTGTTCAGTCTTAACACAGATGGCCTCTTTGACTCTTCTTTTGAAGACAGCAAAGTTCGCATTCTGGACAGAGGGAAGCACTGGTTTGTTGCTCATGAGCCATGGTGGCGCAGTGGTTAAAATGCAGTACTGCAGGCTACTTCTGCTGACTGCCAGCTGACTGCAGTTTGGCAGTTCGGTCCTGACCGGCTCAAGGTTGACTCAGCCTTCCATCCTTCCAAGGTTGGTAAAGTGAGGATCCAGATCGTTGTGGGAAAGATGCTGAGTCTGTAAACTGCTTAGAGAGGGCTGTAAAAGCACTGTGAAGTGGTATATACCGGTAAGTCTAAGCGCTAAGTGCTATTGCCATTGCTATTTTCATTTGAGCAAAGTTGACTCAGCCTTCCATCCTTCCGTGGTCAGTAAAATGAGGACCCAGATTGTTGGGGGCAAGAGACTGACTCTGTAAACCACTTAGAGTGGGCTGTAAAGCACTGTGAAGCGATATATAAGTCTAAGGGCTATTGCTCTTTTCATTTGAGCATTTAAGATGGTTCTGATGGCAAACAACCAAGCCCAACACCAAGAGCTTCACACCTTCCCGGTCTTTTAGAATACACTTCCCAATGCTCCCAGTAGCATTCTGCAATGGGGAACACAGCTAAGCATGTCTGGAGGGCGATTAAAGTTTTCTTTCTTGCCTCCGAAAAGTGTATTGGATACCAGTTGCTTGCTTTTCGTATTAAGACGGGCAATTTCGTAGCGAAACGTATTCCCTCAGCAAACAGAATAACATGCCTCTGTTTAATTTGTATTGATTCATAATTTGAAAAGCATCCTTCTGTATGCTTTAGGCACTGCTGGCAGAACTTGAAAGCGTGCACATGAGATGACATGGCAACTGCTGGTATAATCCCCTTAGGTCTGAATTGCCTTCTGTCAGGTGATTCTGTAAATAGATCAGCGAGTCCTGCTCACATTGGACAAAGAGAGATTTCTATCTCCAGCAGTTGCATATTCATAAACACCAGCCGCAGAAGTTAAATCCTGAGCCCTGTTGGGACAAAAGCGCTAGAAGTGGATCTGTGAAAGATAAATGGGTCCCGGCTTCTGCCAGTGGAGAGATTCCGTGTTCTTGGAATTGTTGAATGGAAAAAAGGATTACATTCCAGTGGAAACATCAACATTAAAACAAGGGACAGCTCAGGGGTGAAATCCAGCAGGTTCTGACAAGTTCTGGAGAACCAGTAGCAGAAATTTTGAGTAGTTCAAAGAACCAGCAAATGGCACCTCTGACTGGCCCCAGAGTGAGGTGGGAATGGGGATTTTGCAGTATCCTTCCCCTGCCACGCCCACCAAGCCACATCCACAGAACCGCTAGTAAAAAAAAAAATTGGATTTCATCACTGGGACAGCTCTTTGTTTTTAGTGGATCATGAAAATGAATGCGTGTCCTTGTTTCTCGAGTGCTGTGTTACTTCTTGCTCACTGCAGTTATCCTAAGGGTTTAAGGGGGAAAAAAACATACCGTGTCAAATTTGGTGTCATTTGTAAGACTTTTTTTTTGAGAAAGCAGTTGAATTGCATAAGGGTCCTTTCCTTAAGGGAATGCCACCCACTGAGACCACGGGAATAAAGACTCCTGTGGAAGAGCTTATTATAACAAGATAACCAGCCTTCCCCCTATCTGACTGGATTTCCAAAGAACACAGGTTGTCTCTCAAGGGCTTTGAGAGATATGGCAGCCCGCCAGGTACGGTGGTGGCATTAGATGCTGATCAAAGTGATGCAATACCTTTTAGCCACCTGGAGCACATGGCAGTCTGCGGCTTAGAATGCCAAGTATGTAAGTCAGTAAATATATATACCTTTAACGATCCGAAACGTTGGTTGCTAGATCCAGTGCAAAACCAAATTGCAGAACCAGCTCTTTTTCTATTTCACATCTGTCATTTAAATTCTTTTAATGTAACCAGATTCTGGAAATCTACCTTTACTTAGGTTTTTTCTCTTGAGGAGTCCCTTCATAATCTCCGAGTTGTTTGTTTTCTTGCAAATGTTTCATTACCCAAACCAGGTAACAGGTAGTAGTCCCTAGAATTGATGATATTACCTAGTTTGGGTAATGAAGCATCTGCAAGAAAACAAGCAAGCTCAGAGAGCACCAAGGAGCCCGTAGTCCTCCTCCTCTCTGCACACCCGATTCCCTTCTAGCACTGATCATGTTACCTAGATGGGTAATGAAATGTTTGCAAGAAAACAAACAAGCTCAGAGAGTACCAAGGAGCCCGTAGTCATCCTCCTCTCTGCACACCCGATTCCCTTCTAGCACTGATCATGTTACCTAGATGGGTAATGAAATGTTTGCAAGAAAACAAACAAGCTCAGAGAGCACCAAAGACCCCTCATGTCAACCCCAAGCTATAAATATTCTCCTTTATTGGTAGTTTTCTGTTGGGACCTTACCCCATTTGTGTTGATTGAAACACTTTGAAATCTACGCCCTTGTGTACAGTACAGTTGCCATATTTACCTCTATCAGGCCTTGGAGCAAGTTTCTGCTTGTCTTTTGGAAGTGTCATTGCTTGACAACTGCCACCCTGATTAAAATTGATGAAGTCAAGTCGGGGATGTCACATTTTGCAAGTTTTCTTGTCAGCAAGTTAATTTTCATTCCTGAATCATGATGTTGGGCACCTCCTGTAAATAGAATAGAGTAGGGTAGAATAGAATAGAATAGAATAGAATAGAATAGAATAGAATAGAATAGAATAGAATAGAATAGAATAGAATTCTTTATTGGCCAAGTGTGATTGGACACACAAGGAATTTGTCTTTGGTGCATACGCTTTCAGTGTACATAAAAAGATAAGATACATTCATCAAGAATCATAAGGTACAACACTTAATGATAGTCAAAGGGTACAAATAAGCAATTGAATCATACTAGGAAACAATCAATATAAATTGTAAGGATACAGCAACAAGTTATAGTCATACAGTCATAAGTGGGAGGAGATGGGTGATAGGAATGATGAGAAGACTAATAGTAATAGTAATGCAGACTTAGTGAATAGTTTGACAGTGTTGAGGGAATCTTTAGCAGAGTGATGGCGTTTGGGAAAAAACTGTTCTTGTGTCTAGTTGTTTTGGTGTGCAGTGCTCTATAGCGTTTTGAGGGTAGGAGTTGAAAATTTATATCCAGGATGCGAGGGGTCTGTAAATATTTTCCCAGCCCTCTTTTTGACTCCTGCAGTATACAGGTCCTCAATGGAAGGCAGGTTGGGAGCCATTGTTTTTTCTGCAGTTCTAATTCTCCTCTGAAGTCTGTGTCTGTCTTGTTGGGTTGCAGAGCCAAACCAGACAGTGAGAGAGGTGCAGATGACAGACTCCATCATTCCTCTGTAGAACTGTATCAGCAGCTCCTTGAGCAGTTTGTGCTTCTTAAGTTGGCGCAGAAAGAACATTCTTTGTTGTGCTTTTTTGATGACATTTTTGATGTTACATATCCATTTTAGGTCTTGAGATATGGTAGAACCTATACATGAGACATTTTCAGATTGTTGCCAGGTTTGCACACTGAATTAATCCATATTTGGGAACTGACTTGATTTTGACTTAGCATACAGGTGGTCTTCAACTTAACGATCATAATTGTACCCAGAAATTCTGTTGCTAAGTGAGTTTTTCCCCATTTTACGACTTTTCTTGCCACATTTGTTAAGCGAATCCCTGCCATTGTTAAATTAGTAACCTGGTTGTTAAGTGAATCTGGCTTCCCCTTTGACTTTGCTGGTGAGAAGGTGGCAACAGGGGTTCACTTGACCCCACGATGCTGCAACCGTCATAAAGATGAACCCGTTGTCAAGCATCCAAATATAAATCACATGACCAGGGGGATGTTGCAGTGGTCGTAAGTGTGGAAAATGGTCATAAGTCACTTTTTTCAGTGCCGTTGTAACTTCGAATGGTCACTAAATAAACTGTTGTAAGTCGAGGACTACCTGCATTGAGTGAACCAGCCAAACAAGAGTTGTGCTTAGTGTGTTGGGACATGGGGGTTTCCAGTAAAAAGTGATTAATCAAATGTGAATTAGTTAAGCAGTGTGAACCCCCATTGAGTGTTCTTCCGAATGTCTTTTTTTTAATTACCAGGGAATATGGTATTGAAATGTATTTCTGATCCATGATTTACAGATAGTCCTCAACTTACAACAGTTCATTTAGTGACCTTGGGACACAACAAGGGTCATAAAGGGCCCCCAATAATCTGGGTCCTCATTTGACCGGCCTCAGAACGATGGAAGGCTGAGTCAACGTTGAGCCTGGTGAGATTCAAACTGCCAAATAGGTGGCAGCTAGTAGTCAGCAGAAGTAGCCTGCAGTACTGCGCTCTAACCACAGCGCCACCGCAACTCAGTGACAATGTCATAATGTTGCTTTAGGTCACAGATCACACTAACTTTACATCACTCACCATATACATTCCCCCCACCCCCACCCTTTCTTCAAATGTCTCTCCAGCTGCGGTTCTCCCATTCAGAAAACAGAGGTGCAGCTTCTTTCCTTTTCATCGGGACAGTTGACGGTGTTCCTCCCAGCAGAGGTGAAGTTAATAGGGACGGAATTGGACCGTGTGCTCCCCTTGCAAGAGATGGCCATGAGGACACTGTATAACATATACTGCCAGTCTCTAAAAGGTAAGCTGGATGTGTTGTGGCCCGCCGGCGGCCAGCAGAGCTGGCAGCAGAGTCGGACAGTGAGGAAGTTTGGAAGGAACATGGGCCAGTCCTGGGGGCTGGGGAAAGCTCGGACGAGGGCTCTGTGTCAAGAGGCAGAGAGGGAGACAGACAGCAGTGAGGCAGAGGAACAGCTGGAGCCTGTTCCCAGTGTGCGCATGTGCAGAGCTGCCAGAAGACAAAAACAACTAAGAAAGTAGGGTTGACTTGGTAGTAAAGCCACACCTTGGAGGTGCTTGGCCCCTCCCATAGGAAGCAAAAGAGGAGCGAACGGGGAGGGGACTTTTGCAGGAAACAATTCGTTCATTCAGTCATTTCAAGAGTGGGAAGATCTGTCCGTGACTCTGTGCCAAGTTTTGCCTTGCCCTGCATTTGGAAACTAGTTACCTGGCAGCTTTCCAAGCGAGATAAGGTTTGTGTTGATAAATATTTCTCTGAAAGACTGTTTGGACAGGCCTTGCTGACTGTGAATGAAAGGAATTCACAGTTTTGTAAAGAAAAGGGGTTTTGCCGGGACCAAGACTCTGCTTCCTGCTTTTTATTTATTTTTTATTTTATTGGTTCGATTTATATGCCGCCCTTCTCCGGAGACTCAGGGAGGCTTACAATGTATTAAGCAATAGCCTTCATACTTTTGTATATACCTGCTTAGTAGGGCTTTCGACCCCCCCCCCCAAGCGGTGTTCTTTTTTATACAAAGTCAGCTTATTGACCCCACAATCTGGGTCCTCATTTTACCTACCTCGGAAGGATGGAAGGCTGAGTCAACCTTGAGCCTGGTGAGATTTTTAAGGGTCAGAACAGGATGATGATTGAGTGTCTCAACTTACGACCACAAATTTGAGCCCAAATTTTACATTGCTAAGCGAGACAGTTCTTAAGTGAGTTTTGCCCCCCCTCCCCCATTTTGCAACTTTTCTTGTCATCGTCGTTAAGGGAATCACTGCCGTTGTTAAATTAGGAACATGGTAGCTGAGTGGAATCTGGCTTCCCTGTTGACTCTGCTCGTCAGAAAGTTTAGAAAAGTTGATCACCGGATGCTGCAAGCTTTTTGGAATCGTTTCTGATGCTATCCTTTTTTTTTCCTCTCCCCCCCCCCCAAATCCTCTCTAGATTTGAAGTTCATGACTCCGATCTCATTACCCAGAAGCCTCCTGGATTTGCTGCACTGCCCTCTGGGACACTGCCACCGTTGCAGTCAACCCATGTTCACGATTGTCTACCCAAAGCTCTTTCCCTTGAGAGAGACGCCGATGGCTGGATTACATCAGGGGTAATTACAGAGCAAATTACACAGTGGTTTCAGACTGTATGCTTCAGCTAGAAGAAGAAGGCATTTTTGCAAAGGCAAATGCTTGGGTTTTTTGTGAGTCTGATGATAATCTTCCCCACAATTGGAGAAAGTGGGTATGTATCGGTGTGTCATTAAGACTCAGTTAGTTAGGGACGTGGTGGCTCAGTGGATAAGACGCTGAGCTTGTCGATCAGAAAGATTGGCAGTTCAGCGGTTCGAATCCCTAGTGCTGCGTAACGGGGTGAGCTCCCATTACTTGTCCCAGCTTCTGCCAACCTAGCAGTTCGAAAGCACGTAAAAAATGCAAGTAGAAAAATAGGGACCACCTTTGGTGAGAAGGTAACAGCATTCTGTGCGCCTTTGGCGTTGAGTCATGCCGGCCACATGACCATGGAGGCATCTTCGGACAGGGCTGCCTTTTTGGCTTTGAAATGGAGATGAGCACTGCCCCCTAGAGTTGGGAATGACTAGCACATATGTGTGAGTGGAACCTTTACCTTCACCCTAGGAGGTGACTTTTCCATCAAATGCTGCTTACATTCCAAATGGCAGCATTTCACGTTGAATATCCGATTGTATTTTTCTTTGCCTGGAATGCTGAAGTAGCAGAAAACTGAGCTATGAGAAAGGTCCTTCTTCCTACAGAATCAGGAAAGGACCAGAAAGTGAAGCAGAAAGGAGAAAGAAAGCATGCAAAACTTAGCATCCAGATTTCTAGAGGAGGGCTATCCAAACTCGCCAACTTGGAGACTTGTGGTCTTCTACTCCTCAGCATTCCCCAGTCAGCCTAGATCTTTGAATACACTGCATTCGCTCTCTTCCCCCCCCCCCCCCCCTCAATTCCCAACCTTCTCAAAGAAGGTTGATATTTTGGGAAACTGAAAGCTGCAGTCCCTGTTGTTTTTCGGTGTTCAGATGTGGTGTAAGGACCTGCCTCAGCTATCTCCTGAGGAAAGCATGGCTCTTGAAACACATAGTAGTTCCAAAGGATCTATAGACTATGCAAAAGAGACAATTCAGCCAGCCCAAAAGAGAACAAAAAGACTCCAGCATCTCTCCACCAGTAATCAGCCCTTAGATCAGCAGAGGTTAACTCCAAGGCCTTCTCCAATGTTAATTGGCCTGAACACATATACAAATGCATAGCCCTTCTCTTGTGTGCTTGATATTTGCCTTGTAAATTCCTGTCCAGATCATCAAAGGCTTTTATTTAACTTCTTCCCCTAAATCCTGAATAAGCTACAGGG
Source organism: Arizona elegans (assembly GCA_022577455.1). Taxonomy (NCBI): domain Eukaryota; kingdom Metazoa; phylum Chordata; class Lepidosauria; order Squamata; family Colubridae; genus Arizona; species Arizona elegans. The sequence continues at coordinate 8,967,998 of JAKOOJ010000016.1, forward strand.
AACATACCTTATTTATTACGTATTATCGTACTTTTCAGAGTATAAGATGCACTTTTCCCCCCCTAAAAGAGGGTGGAAATGTTGATGGATCTTATACACCGAATACAGCCATTTTTGGCCTCCCGAAGCCTTGCCCCATGCATCCCGTTTTTGCAAAAAAACGGGCCAGTTTTGCAAAAAATGAGACGCGCAGAAGGTTTGCAGAGTGCTCCTGGGGGCAAAAACTTTTTTTTCTTGCTTACCTCTTCAAAATCTTTGTGCGTCTTATACATGGGTGCGTCTTATAGTCTGAAAAATACGGTACTTTGTGAAATAGAATGTGGACTCCCACTTCTACACATAGGGTTGGATGGTAAAACTTATTCTGATTGTGCTCCTTGGAGAGATAACACTTTGAATCAAAAAGCACCAAGAGCCCCTTGGTTCCCTATCTGGAGTGTACAATATTTTCCAATCATTCCAGACAGAGGTTCCCATTAAAGCAGAACTTGAGTTTATGAGTCAAAGGCAGGGAAGAACTAAGGTAAAAGGAATGCCTCTTTAGATATTTGCCTTTTGGCACTGGTGCAAGCAATGTTTGCCCAAGCATTTAACATTATTTGGTATGCAAATAGTTGTGTAACTTTCTTTTCAGCGTGGTTGTATTCTTAAGATTCTGTTTTGGGCGCTGTGATTGTTGGCCTTTCAATACGCCAATAAATGACTATATAAATAGGATTTTAATTGCTGATTATTTTTAATTCGGTAATTCTGTTTTTTTCTTTGTAAACTACCAATGATGTTGCCTTTACTGATGTGGATTTATTTTTAGATTACTTGTTAAAACAGTTCAAATCTTTCTCTTTTTTTCCCTATTTAAGCAAACATCTTTGCATAAAAATCCATGTTCCCTTTTCCATCACCATGTGGAAGAAGGCACAACATAGAGTGTAGATTATTTAGTAGCAAATATGGAAGATTTGAGGGAGCATTGTATAGGGGTTTTTTTTAATGTTCTTCCTTTAAGAAATTAGGGAAATCTTCCAGATGTTCTCTTGCTAGGTTCAAATCTGCACTAATAATTAGCTGGACATTTTGGTATGTTGACCGCGGAAGAAAACCTCTTGCTATTTTTGCAAGTTCAAATATTATATGTACTTAGTTTACCGGGACTCAATCAGGGGTGAAATCCAGCAGGTTCTGACAGGTTCTGGAGAACTGGTAGTGGAAATTTTGAGTAGTTAGAAGAACTGCAAATACCACCTCTGGCTGGCCGCAGAGTAGGATGGGAATGGAGATTTTGCAGTATCCTTCCTCCAGGAGTGGGGTGGGAATGGAGATTTTGCAGTATTCTTCCCCTGCTACGCCCACCAAGCCAAACAGAACCGGTAGTAAAAAATTTGGATTTCACCACTGGACTCAATCCTCGCTCCCAATTCCTTTGCTTTTTTAACTATCCATAAAAGTTGTATCTTGTTTCTTAGAGCTATTTTTTTATTTTTTTATTTTTTACAAATATATCAAATCTGGGTGTCATACATTTTAATAGAAGTAAAATAAGCCCTCCCTGAAAATATTTAAACGCATGCGCAGCCGGTCCCTGCCATTTCCTCTGGTTTCCTCCACGTGCCCCAAAATAATAAGACCTCCCCAAAAATAAGGCCAAGTGCTTATTTTGGGGTTCAAAAAAAATAAAATAAGACAGGGTCTTATTTTCAGGGAAACACGGTAGCTATACACTTTTATATAATAAAATAAAAGTAATAACAAGAGAAAATATGGAATAATTGAACAACGACAGATTGCAACTTAATATAAATGTGTATCATTATTAGAAATATAGAAGTTGATCGAATGTAATAACTATGATTAATTCTACTAGTTTTCAGGGGAGGGGGGGCTTATTTTAGTGCATGCGCTCAAAAGCCCAATTATGCTTATTACCAGGGGATGTCTTTTTTTTAGGGGAAACAGGGTACTTTCTCCAAAACATCCATCCATCCATCCACCCACCCACCCATCCATCTAATCATCCATCTATCCATCCAATAATCCATCCAATAATCAGGGTAGTATTCCCCCTTCTCTAATTCTGATCACTTATTCTAACTTTTAATAACCCTTTATTAAAAGACTTTTCCTTTCTATCCTGCCTAACTTCTAGTCATCTTGCTCTCTTCTTTTATTCGTGTGTTTCTTTCTGTTCCAGGAGAACAAGGGTCAGTTTTGTGGCATATTGCTGCTCCACCCAGTGTCTGCAGACCTTTGACCTATTGAGCTGATAAAACACTTAAAGCTATTCAGGAGCGGTGCCAGCTTCAAAGCAGCAGCATTAGACTGTGGCTCCTGATCGGACTGGAATATGTGAGTGTATGTGCCAAAACAACGGGAGGGCATGTCCCGGCTGGGAACACGAAGATCCACTTCAGGCCCTCCTCGCTCCTCGCTCCTATCAAATCTGGACAAAAGGCAGAAACTCTCATGTAAAAGCATTCACAATTGTCCAGCTTTAGAAAATATTTTAACACCTTCCTGTTCCTCCCCAGGCAGAAGACCGAGCAAGCAAACGCGAGACCCCCGGAGACCCTGCCGGGGACCCTTTGAAAACTTGTACATGTGACTCAAGTTTCATTTTAATACTCCACTTGGGCTGCATGGGCAATATCAGTTAGGGTTGTTTTTTTTTTAATGATACCTTTGCAGCCCTTGTAACTTTTTTCAATTATTTCCCTGCTTGGTTTCCTGTTACTGCTCTCTTGAGAACCAACCGTTTCAGGTAACCATTTATTCATGCTAGCCAGGTTTTTTTTCCCCTACTTTCTATTAAGGGCCTAATGCATTTTCTTCCCCCCCCATCTGATGTTTTGATAGTGACTTAAAGATGTACTTGCAGAAAAACTTTTGTTTTGAACCTAATTTGATGCAGTTTGGTAGGGTAAAGATAAGGTTTTCAGTTGTTTTTCATAGGTGGTTGAAGTCCCGAAGAAAGCAGCATTGGCAACCACAAAAACTAGCTACCCCCCCCCCTTTTTTTTTTTCGGCCACTCTTTATAAAACATTTTTTCACCTTTGATATTGCAGAACTTAATGAGGTTTTTTTTTAAATGCCAGTAGGCTTAGAATAAGTTACAAGTTGTCTTTGGCCTCATCTCCATATTTAAAATATTAGCAGTTTTGTGAATACAGTATTATTAATATTTTATTGTGAGCCTAGAGGTCTCCAGGCATGTTGAATTCCCATCACCTTCCGGTCAGACTCATTGGCTTTTGGGGGCTGTGCATGGTGGGAGTTGTAGTCCAACATAGCAGAGCACTGCGTTGTAGAAATTTTGTACTGTGGGCTCTTTGTTTCAATAACTTTTATTTTTCCCATCTAAAGTCAGAGAAGCCACCAAAAGGGTTGAAACAAACTCATTTTTCCTACATTATTATGGTGGCATTTTTAAGTTATGCTCAATAACTTGCAAACATTATTTCTGCTCTGGGAATTGCTTCTTAGAATCTTTGTACTTAAACAGCTCAGAAATCGGCCATTTAACACTTTGGGGGAGGGAAAGCAGGGGGAGCTCGACTCCGAAATGGTTTACAAATATGTTTTTCAAAACATTTGTTGTTCGCATCCTTATCAGCGGCAGTCGCTCGCAAGTTTGACCTGTTGAATTCTTAGTTTGTTAATAGCTCGTGTTTAGAAAAGTTTTTTTTTTTAAATCTGGCATGGTGGAGAAGGTTAGCAACAGTATCAGCTGCATGGCAAGGGTTAATGAGAGAACACACGTGTTTTTGATGCCAGAAAGAAATACCCCGTTACTTTTATGCTTTCACCTTTTCAAGCGGTCTTAAAGAACTTCAGTTCCATGAAATTCAAGTTAAAAAGCGCATATTAGGAACAATTGGTTGGTAGAATTCTGAACAGTACAGCTACAAAGTCTTTTGAGACAGAGCATACCTGCGCCACGTAAAGCAGTATCTAAACACAATGGCTAAAGGGAAACGCGAATCCTTTCACCTGAATCTTCTAAAGTACAGTAACAATACAAGTATCTGCCTGCACTTTGAAATGGGTACCATTCAAAATTCAACCATCTCCGTCGGTTACGAGTCAAGTTCCTGTTCTAGCTACTCCCAAGGACTGTCTTAGGAATTTGATCATAAGTCTCTTCAGAGGTCATCAATATTTCTAAAGACAGGAAAAGCATAATAGCGTGAAACATGGCTGATTCACCCTTTTGTAACTTTCTGCTTTCCTAGAAGTGGGCAAGTTCTGGGCAAATATCAAAGGAATTAGGCAAGCTTCCCCAATCCAGGTGCCCTCCAAAGTGAAGGGACTGGAAGAGCAAAATTTCTCATATCTGGAAAGGTTCCCAGGTTGGGAGTTTCTGAAATACGAAACAACAGCTTGTATAATCCTCCTCATTTTCATCCTTTTGTTGTTGTTTTTTTCAGCAGAGTTGGTACCTTAGACACCCCTTGCATCATTTTTTTTCCTTAATCCACAGTTCTTGCTCTCCTTTTGGGGTGGATATGTGAGGGTTCAGACTGCTGTTCTACCACTCCAGCCTGGGTCATCGTATCACCAAATGCATCATTATGGCGGGCGAAGGCAGGCTAGCAATGGCGGGCAAGATGAGGAGTGACTGGGCGTGACGTGGCAGGGCAAGTGGGCGGGCCAGCCAGAATTTTTACTACCGGCCCGAACCGGCTGAATCCCATCACTGATCATTACCCGAAGTAGCTATAAGGTTTCATCCCACCCTGTCTCTATTCCATTCGGTTCTGCGTTCCTAATTTTAAAGAAAAAGTTGCCCAACTACTTTTTAGTTTGGCTGCCATCACAGCTCTCTGTAATTGCAACCTTCCCAGAATAAAACCAAAACCGATCCATCGCCTGTTGTGTTTTGTGTGTGTGTTGAATGATTAATCCTTGTTCTTTCCTTTCTGCCAAATAGGCCACTAAAAAAAAAGAAAGAAAGAAAGAAAAAAAATGCCCAACGAGGTCAATAAATTGTCTTCCTGTAAAGCTGAAATCAAGTTCATCTAAATTCTGTCTATCAGAAGCAAATGGGCAAATTTATGATTGCCTTTAATTACAGCAGCACTTAATGCTAAATCATAGGTGCACTTGAAGGGTGCCAGAAGCAATACGGCTGGAGGAATTTTCAACCTCGGCTGTGTCCGTGTCAGGACAAACTACAGGTGGTCCTTGACTTACAGCAGTTCATTTAGTGACCATTCGAAGATACAACAGCACTGAAAAAAAGGGACGTAACGACCATTTTTCACACTTAGGACCGTTGCAGCATCCTTCCCCACGGTCACAGGATTTACATTCGGGTGCTTGACAGCTGACCCACATTTATGACGGTTGCAGTGCCCCCCCGGGGGTCACGCGATTCCCTTTTGCGACTTTCTGACAAGCAAAGTCAATGGGGAAACCCAGATTCACTTAACCACCGTGTTACTAATTTAAGCATCTGCAGTGATTCAGTTTACAAATGTGACAAGAAAAGTTGTAACATGGGGTTGCAAAACTCCACTTAACAAATTTCTCACTTAGTAACATATACTTTTGTGGCTCAATTGTGGTCGTAAATTGAGAACTACCTGTACTTTCATCCTAGATCAATTTCTGGGCATATTCCTTATCTATAGTTTGCCTCATGTTATATATGAGTGCTGGTAGCATCCATAATGTTGGTGGCTCTCACCTATTTAAGAGGTGAAGCTTCAGAGTCTGCAATGGGATGTTTCTTATTGATCTATATCTATGAGCTACGGTGGCCCAGTTCTGCAAACTACTTCTGCTGACTGCCGGTTGACTGCAATTTGGCAGTTCAAAACTCAAGGTTGACTCAGCCTTCCATCCTTCCGAGGTCAGTAAAATGAGGACCCAAATTGTTGGGGGCAATATGCTGACTCTGTAAAACCACTTAAGAGAGGGCTGTAAAGCACTGTAAAGCGGTATATAAGTCTAAATGCTATTGCCCTTCCTTCCTTCCTTCCTTCCTTCCTTCCTTCCTTCCTTCCTTCCTTCCTTCCTTCCTTCCTTGTTGGCGCAGTGATAAGAATGCCATATTGCAAGCTAGCTCTGCCCACTGCCAAGAGTTCGATCCTGACCAGCTCAAAAGCTGACACAGCCTTCTGAAGTCAGTAAAATGAGGACCCAGATTGTTGGAGGCAAGAGGCTGACTCTGTAAACCGCTTAGACAGGGCTGTAAAGCACTGTGAAGCGGTATATAACTCTAAGTGCTATTGCTATCAGTGATCCCCAACCTTTTTGGCACCAGAGACCAGTGTCGTGGAAGACAATTTTTCCACAGACTGGGGGAGGGGGGGTGGAGAAGAGCATGCAACCTAGATTCTTCCCTTGTGCAGTTTACAGTAGGGTTTGCACTCCTATGAGAATCTAATGCCTGATGATCTGAGGTGGAGCTTAGCTGGTGATGTTAGCGCTGGAGACGGGTTGAAATACAGATGAAGCTTTGCTTGCTCACCCACTGCTCGCCTCCAGCTGTGTAGCCCAGTTCCTAACTGGCCACGGACCGGTATTGGTCCCTAGCCTAGGGGTTGGGGACCCCTGATCTATATGGTTTACCTGGAATAAATAGTCAGTCTGGGAAACATTCTGGTGGTGCATTTCAAAAAAAATTTTTAGTAAATGATAAATTGATTTTTTAAACCTGACACAGAAGTCTTGAACTATTTAGCGTGGTTTTTGATGTCCACAACATCTGGAGGATGTGTGTCTAGAGAAGAGCTGTGCAAAAGAATTTAGGAAACAAGCCTCTTTTTCTTTGTAGAAGGTGAGCCTTTAATTTGCAATTTGCTAAACTTTTTCAGTTTTCATTTCCAACGAATTAAAAATTTTAAGTTTATCCTCCAAGTCAACATTAGTCAAAAAGCAAACAAACCAGGAAAATTCAAGGAACTTGGTGTAGCTAACCGAAAACACCACAGGATATCAAAAATGCCCATTTTTACCGCACTTCTTTCCTTTTGATATAGTCCTTAAAGGCACAGAAACGTTTTTGAAATCCAGATGATGACAAGCTCTTAACATCTTGGTGTCTTTATGACACCAATGAAGGTGTGAGCCATGATTAATGCCAGCAGCAAGGACTTTTCAGATGTTTCATTAAAGTCATTAGAGCTTAATACCTCCTCTGAAGTTCAAATGAAAGGCATAAGCAGCTTAAGGGGGTTCAGATGATTCAGAGCTGCATTTGTCCTTCAGGCAAAGATGAAGGAGCAAGACCTTCTTTTGATTTTGTTTTTGTTCCAGCATGAGATTTTAGCCAAACGCTGAGCTAGCAACAAGGGTAGAAAATGACTTCAAGTGGTTTATTCAGCGGAGGTTTGTGATTTGTGCCTGTGGTCCAGTGGTAATAACTCCTTAAGCTGCTTCAGCCTGTAAGAGGGGTCCATGACTATAGTGATAGATGATAGATACGATAGATAGAAAGATAAGATAGACATTGATGAGATATATTGTTATTGATATTAAGGAAGATAGATACTGATGATAGAGAAGTGGGATATTGATAAGATAAATATTGATTAGTAGATGATAAATTACATAGAATAGATAGATAGATAGATAGATAGATAGATAGATAGATAGATAGATATGAGGTAGATATTGAGGTACTGATGAGGGGATATTGAGAGAGAAAGAGAGATGAGGTAGTTATTAAGGAGGTATTGAGAGAAGAGAAACTGATATAGATAGAAAGATAGATGATAGATGATATGAGGTACGTATTGAGGTATTGATGAGAAAGGATATTGAGAGAGATGAGGTAAATATTGAGGTATTGAGAGAAGGAATACATAGAGATAGATAGATTGATAGATAGATAGATAGATAGATAGATAGATAGATAGATAGATAGATAGATAGATAGATATTGAGGTATTGAGAGAGAAGGGACGCAATGCTCAGTGGCTAATATGCTGAGTTTGTTGATGGAAAGGTCGGCAGTTCAGCGGTTCGAATCCCTAGTGCCGTGTAACGGGGTGAGCTCCTGTGACTTGTCCCAGCTTCTGCCAGCCTAGCAGTTCAAAAGCACGTTGAAAATGCAAGTAGAAAAATAGGGATCACCTTTGGTGGGAAGGTAACAGCGTTCCGTGCACCTTTGGTGTTTAGTCATGCCAGCCACATGACCACGGAGATGTCTTTGGACAGCGCTGGCTCTTCGGCTTTGAAACGGAGATGAGCACCACCCCTAGAGTTGGGAACAACTAGCACATATATGCAAGGGGAACCTTTACCTTATTGAGAGAGAAGGGATACCGATATAGAAAGAAAGATATAGATAGATAGATGATAGACAGATGATATGAGGTACATACTAAAATATTGATGAGAGAAGGGATATTGAGAAAGAGGTGAGGTAAATATTGAGAGATTGAGAAAGAGAAGGGATACAGATAGATAGATAGATAGATAGATAGATAGATAGATAGATAGATAGATAGATATGAGGTAGATATTGAGGTATTGAGAGAAAAGGGATATTGATATAGATAGAAGAGAGAGATGAGATAGATATTAAGGAGATTCTGATGAAAGAGAGATTGATGGGATATTGATGAGATAGATATTAAGGAGATAGATACTGAAGAGAGAGAGATTGATGAGATAGATTTGGATAAGATAGCACTTAGACTTAAATACCACTTCACAGTGCTTTATACCCCTCTCTAAGCGGTTTACAGAGTCAGCCTCTTGCCCCCAACAATCTGGGTCCTCATTTTACCCACCTCGGAAGGATGGAAGGCTGAGTCAACCTTGAGCCGCTCAGAATCGAACTCCTGGAGTGAGCAGTGAGTTAGCCTGCAATCCTGCATTCTAAGCACTGTGCCATCCTGAGATGATAGACAGACAGCGCTGGTTGTGTTGATGTTGCTATTGTTCATTTTTCTACTGCAAAGTTGATGCTGGTCAAAGCCAAAGAGGAAGGGGAAATTGCATTCGAAGCTTTGATAAAATAGGCCAGCATAGGTTTTTTTTTTAAAAAAAAAAAAGATTAACATAATAGGAATTTGACCATATTAAATAAATGCATCCTGGAAAAAATCAATTGGCTTGGATTTCTACCCTGTGTGTATCTACCTTCACCGCTTACTATTTAAGTAGATATCGCTTGCTTGCTTCTTGCTTGCTTGCTTACGTTTTGTTGAACAAACCACAGATGAAATATCTGGACTAGCCAAGCTAAGAAATTTAAGTTCTCATTGTTCTTTTCAATTTTTGGTTGTCTTTTTTTTTTTTTTTTGCACTTTGGTATTGAGTGAATAATTACGTTTTCGGTCATCTCATGCTCCTGTTTTATCCCCTCTTGTTCCCCAGCTTCTTTTGAACAGGAGGAGAGCAAACAGGCATTCCTTAGCCATTTTGATTTAGCGCGAGCTTCTGTCGGCACTTCTGGCTGGTTCTGACCAGCTCTTGCTGAGTTGAGCGCTTGGGCCCCTGAGTTGGATGTTTGCTTGCACTTTGGCTCTCAGCGTAGAAGGGCAAGCTCCAGAAAGCAAGGCAACAACAAGCGGTGTCTGTTTTTTCCCCTAGATGGGTGGGTGGAAAATTTAATGAGAATCTCAGACGGTGAGATACCACATGATCCGGTCTTTGCCAGGTTTCTAGTTGGGATTCTTTGCTACATCAAAAAAAAAAAAAATGCTAACAGGCTGGAAGTAGAAATGGTTATGCCAATATATTTACGTGCCAAATGGGGGTATTTTTTTTTCTAACCCTGTGTAGAATGGAATGGAATGAAATGTAGAATATAATGAAATTAGGAATGGAATGGAATGGAATGGAATAGAGTCGAATGGAATGGAATGGAATGGAATGGAATGGAATGGAATGGAATGGAATGGAATGGAATGGAATGGAATGGAATGGAATAGAATAGGAATTATAGAATGGAATGGAATGGAATGGAATAGAATAGAATAGAATAGAATAGAATAGAATAGAATAGAATAGAATAGAATAGGGGCAGGGTGGGTTAGGTATGGGTAGAATAGAATAAGTGGAATGGAATAGAATAGAAATAGAACAGAACAGAACAGAACAGAATAGAATAAGGATAGGTAGGGTAGGGTATGGGTAGAAATAGAATAGAATAGAATAGAATAGGAATTATAGAATGGAATGGAATGGAATGGAATAGAATAGAATAGAATAGAATAGAATAGAATAGAATAGAATAGAATAGAATAGAATAGAATAGAATAGAATAGAATAGGTTGGAAGGGACCTTGGAGGTCTTCTAGTCCAACCCCCTGCTTAGGCAGGAAACCCTACACCACTTCAGACAAATGGTTATCCAATCTCTTCTTAAAAACTTCCACTGTAGATTTGACAGTTTCTCAAAGGAATGCAAGATCCCATTCTCATATCTATAATGAAACAAGGTCAAAGGACTGCCTCAAGTTCTCCTTCTGTTTTCCTCCTCTCCATCCTTTTAAAGAATTGAGTTTCTTTCCATTCTTCCTAAGTGAAGTCCATCTTTTGAATATTATACCTTCAAGAGGTGAGGTTCACAGCTGGTTGCTTTGGTTGTTTCAGCAAACTTCAAAGACGAAAGCAGTCTGAATTCGATTTCTCAAAAAAACTTTGGACGGTATCTTATCAAACGTTGATAAGAAAAAAAATACGGAATGCTTAAAATGCATGAACAAAAGAAGTGATTTTTAGTAACGGTTGGATGTCACTTTCTTCAAAATAGGGAGTAAATATATATTTTTTCCACTTCCCAGCAAATCTCAGAAGGCTACTTAGAAAGAACCACAATGATAGAATTTGCAAATGAAATAGAGTCCCCACACAACTGTGAAGATAGTATAATAATCAGTGAAATTTTAAATAAAAACTGATGACAAATAATATAACCGTAACAAAATTCTAGGAACGTGGTGGCTCAGTGGCTAAGACGCTGAGCTTGTCGATCGAAAGGTCAGCAGTTTGGCGGTTCGAATCCCTAGTGCCACGTAATGGGGTGAGCTCCCGTTCCTTGTCCCAGCTTCGGCCAACCTAGCAGTCCGAAAGCACGTAAAAAATGCAAGTAGAAAAATAGGGACCACCTTTGGTGGGAAGGTAACAGCAATCCATGCATCTTTGGAGTTTAGTCATGCCGGACACATGACCATGGAGACGTCTTCGGACAGCGCTGGCTCTTCGGCTTTGAAACGGAGATGAGTATCGCCCCCTAGAGTTGGGAACGACTAGCACATATGTGCGAGGGGAACCTTTACCTTTTAACAAAATTCTACAACTTAACTATTGAGAAGGATACTCATTTTGAAATGAGGTGACAGAATTCATCAAGGTTTAACATCCATGAGGATTGGAGTGGGGGTGGACTCTCCATGATTCAATAGAATTTATACCCAGGAATATAAGCTTAGGGTTGTAGTATTAATACCCCTTTTCTGGAGGTACCTTCTAAAATGAAGACCTGTGCGGTCTCTTCTAACCCTATAATTCTGTGTTCTATGTTAATTGGAATTGCATGCAAGCATTAATGTGCATGCAGCCTGCACCATCTCCAGCCTGCACATTCAACAGCATTTCCCAGTAGGGATTTCTTACTGGTTTGGTGCACGCTTTGTGCATGGTTTGGTGTTTGTTGACCTAGCACGTTATTAATCCAGCCATTGTGATTTATAAATCGTGGTTGAAGGCTAAAATGTGTTGCATGAAGACAGGTCCCTGTAGATACGTTTTAAGACCTGGATATAGCGGGCTTGCCAAGGAATTAAGCTTATCCGAGGTGTTTTGGTTTGCTGTGATTGATCAGTTCTTACAAGCTTTACTTTGAATCTCCCAAGTAGCAAATTAATTCAGTTCAGAGGATTTCATTGGAAAATAACATTTCCCAGCCTTGGAGCAGCAGAGAAGATTTTGTCTGTGCTCTAGCACATTTTCACACAAAGCCGAGCAACCGCCCAGCTCAATAGATTCGATGTGCTGTGAACTGAGGGTGTTCCTTGAATCCTCCAAAGTGCACAAAAATCTACAACTGCCTTCTAATGAAGGACAATGAATCAACCGCATCCTTCCATGAATACAACAGCCCTCTAGCCACTCAACTTTGGAGAACAGCAAGCGTGGATGAAGAACTACCCAGAGACATGAAACAGCCAATTGAATGTTGATTTCTTTTTCATTGTTTCCTGTTCTGGAATCTTCAGCTTTTACATCCATTGATAGGCTTTCTGTTTCTTTGGTAATGTGATGTCTCCCTTGCGCTAACTCTTCCTCGAAGTGAGGGAGAATGAGTTCATTCCTGGCACATCAGGAACTGGTTTAATTAATGACTCTGAACTGCGGCCAAAAAGGGGCCTTGGCTGGAGACAATTTGCAGGTCAGCGAAGAGGAGGAAGAGGAGTTGCCTTCCATAGTGGATCCAAGAGCGTGCAGGGCAGAGAAAAGACAAGAGCAAAGGAGATTTGCCAGATTACTCGGGAGAAGATTACTTGATGGGATGCACCAGAAAGCTATTTATCACAGCAGGCAGAGGGAGATGCATTGCTGGGAACAATGTGTTTGGTTTACTTTATGGCCATGTGTTTGTTCCTCGTGCTTCCTGCTTGACTTTGCGCCTTGGAGACTCTGAATTTCTCTTGCCAAGTGAGCTCTCGTGGATGTACTTTCAGTTTTGCCTGGTGGCTTTAAGTTTGTTTGGTGGACTTATTTGTTGGAGCAACTTTCTATTGTTTTATGGACTATTGGCCATTGCCGTTTGGACTAATTTTGGCCTGTTTGTGGCTGTCTTTGTTTGGGACAGTTTTGTTTTGTTTTTTAAAATTTGATTTATATGCCGCCCTTCTCCGGAGACTGAGGGCGGCTTACAATGCGTTAAGCAATAGCCTTCATACTTTTCTATATTTTAGAAAAGTCAGCTTATTGCCCCCACAAACTGGGTCCTCATTTAACCTACCTTAGAAAGGATGGAAGGCTGAGTCAACCTTGAGCCTGGTAAGATTCGAACCTGCAGTAATTGCAGGCAGCTGTGTTAATAACAGGGTGCTTTAGATCACTGTGCTACCAAGGCTCTTTGAGGCTGGGTGAAGGGAACTTCTGGGGAACATTAATAAACTCTCTAAAAACGTGTGTGTGTGTGTGTGTGTGTGTGTGTGGAGTGAGTGGGGCAGCACAGGTAAAGAGCAGGATCTCTCATCCCACTGGAGGCTGATGCTACAGGTATCACGATCTTTCCCCCAGCAACTGATTAAACTTCAAATCTAAAGATGTTTGGAGCTGAAGTCTATTCGCAATTACTGTTGTAGTTTTGAGAAACCTGCTAAGCTTTCGGAACAGGTAGTCCTCAACGTAAGACCAGTTGTGGGATTCAGCTGGTTCAGGCCGGTTCAGGCGAACCAGTAGTTAAATTGCTGGCTGGCCCCACCCCTTCCCACCCCGTCCCTTCCAGGAGTCCCCATGCGCCCCATTTTGGCTCCCAGGTAAGTGCAGAGAGGCCTCCTAGGCCCAAAACAGGGCACGGTGAGGGTGTGCTCCACCACGGCCCGTTTTCACCCAAGGAGGTGCAGGAGGCCGACCGCTGCCTGTCACACGCCCTGGCCACGCCCACCCTGGCTACGCCCACCCAGCCGGTCATTAGGGCAGAGAACTGGTTGTTAAATTATTTGAATCCCACCACTGCTTAAGACCACAGCTGAGCCCAAAATTGCTAAGCAAAACAGTTGCTAAATGTGGTTTTGCCACAGTTGTTAAATGAATCACTGCAGTTGTTCTGTTCATGACTCAATTATTAAGTGAATCTGACCTCCCCATTGACTTTTGTTGTTGTTGTCAGAACGTTACAAAAGGTGATCATATAACCCCAGAACATTGCAACTGTCATAAGTACATGTCAGTTGCCAAGCGTCTGAATTTTGATCACATGACCACAGGGATGCTGCAATGGCTGTGTGTGGGAAAACGGGCACTTTTTCAGTGCAGTGATAACTTCGGACGGTCACTCAATGAATGTTTGTAAATTAAAGACTACTTCAATCTAGAAAGTTATTTCCAGTTCTTAATGGACCATCCAGCTCGGTACTGCTGACATGTAGTCTACCTGTTGTTTTTCACTGACCAGATATATTTTGCTAAGAAAAGAAGCCCTATTGAGAGAGCTGGTTTTTATATTCCCCAAAATGGGCAACCGATAATTATTGCTTGTTGTCCGTGCTGAAGGAAAGAATTTAGTGCAGCCTACCTCAACCTTGATTCATGAAAGCACCCAGTGTGTATCTCTGTAGATTCCAGTTATCCATCAAAGACTACCTTGGTGCAAACATCAAGTACATTTTCCTACCACCACTACCTAACACTTCCTTGACCACACTTTCCATTTTGCTGCCTTGTAAACCATCTTCTTGATGAAGACCTCTGGACGTTCAGACATCAGGAAAGTATTTTGAAAACGTTCAGTTGACCTACCAAAGGCAGTACCACGAAATGGAGGTTAGGGCATTTATTCAATTATTTATGGTTTCTCTGTCAACATGGGTGGCGACTCCGTGTCCCTTAAGAGCATCGGGCAGGTGGTGTCTTTTGCAATCTAGAAAATGTTGGAGAACCAAGCCTGAAGCTTTCTGTATGCAAAGCAGGGATCCTACTACTGCTACGGCTTTCTTTCTTTCACCTGGAGCTTGTACTTACACCTTACATGCTCCTGACGGTTAATTTCTGGTTGCAGGAATTGAGTATGTCTGATTTAATGATAAGAAAAACTAGAGATGATATGATAAGGTAAAGGTTCCCCTCGCACATATGTCCTAGTCGTTCCTGACTCTAGGGGGCGGTGCTCATCTCCATTTCAAAGCCGAAGAGCCAGCGCTGTCCGAAGACGTCTCCATGGTCATGTGGCCAGCATGACTAAACGCCAAAGGTGCACAAAATGCTGTTCCCTTCCCACCAAAGGTGGTCCCTATTTTTCTACTTGCATTTTTTATGTGCTTTCGAACTGCTAAATTGGCAGAAGCTGGGACAAGGAACGGGAGCTCACCCCCTTACGCGGCACTAGGGATTCGAACTGCCGACCTTTCGATCCACAAGCTCAGTGTCCTGGCCTCTGATCCACCACGTCCCTTAGAGGTGATATGATAGCAGTGTTCCAATATTTGAGGGGCTGCCACAAAGAACTCATTCTCCAAGGCACCAGAAGGCAAGACAAGAAACAATGGATGGAATCTAATCAAGGAGAGAAGCAACCTGGAAGTGAGACATTTCCTGACAGTGAGAACAATTAATCAGTGGAACGGCACTCAAAAGTTGTGGGTGCCCCAACACTGGAGCCTTTTAAGAAGAAATTGGACAGCCATTTGTCTGAAATGGTATAGGGCATCCTACTTGAGCAAGGGGTTGGACTAGAAGACCTCCAAGGTCCCTTCCAACTCCTTTATTCTGTTAATTGGCTTTTTCATATGTGTACATGACCATAGTTCCAAAATCTTTTTTTTTTTTTGGTTCCCTGCCATGTCCACCTAACGTTGTCTTCACCTCATTCCCAGGCCAGCCCCTAGTTAACAAGTTTAAGTGGCCTTTAGTTGTACCCGGATCAAAATAGCATCTTCCCTCTTGTTTGGGAACCATCCAAGAACAGTCTCCAGATATGCAAAGTCTATTGGATTTGAAACCCACTGCCTATTTCTCCGTAAGCTAGAAAAAAGCGGGATAGCTAGCTTCACCACCAGATGGATTCGCAAACGGCTGACAAACCGTACTCCACGAGTAGTCCTTAATGGGTCTAAGTCTACATGGAGAGATGTAAGCAGTGGGGAGTCACAAGGTTTCGTCTTAGGCCCAGTACTCTTCAATATCTTCATAAACGACTTAGAAGAGGGAGTAGAAGGGGAACTTACCAAATTTGTAGATGATACTAAGCTGGCAGGAATAGCTCACACTCTAGAACAGTGATGCCAAACCTATGGCATAGGCCCGTGATGGCAAACCTATGGCACGTGTGCCACAGGTGGCACACGGAGCCATATCTGTGGGCACGCAAGCGTTGCCCTAGCTCAGTTCCAGCATGCATACACAGACCGACTGGCTGATTTTTTGGGCCTTCTGGGCCCACCGGAAGTCGGGAAACGAGCCATTTCCAGCCTCTGGAGGCCCTCCGGGGGGGGGGTGTTGGGGAAGGCCATTTTCACCCTCCCCAGGTTCCTAGAAAGCCCTTGGAGCCTGGGGAGGGCGAAAAACAGGCCTACTGGGCCCAGCAGTAACCTTTTTGCCATCGCGTTCCAAAAGCAGGGGGAACCAGGGGTCGTGGTTGTGTGTGCATGCATATGGGGGCATTGAATTACAGGTGTGTGTACGCACGCACGTGACCCCCATGCTCCCCCCCTCCTGCTTTTGGCACCCGACAGCAAAAAGATTAGCCATCACTGGTGTAGGGTCTCCTGCTCGACCGGGGTGGGTGGGTGTTGGACTAGATGACCTAAAAGAGCCTTGGTGGCACAGCAGACTAAAGCACTGTTAAGTAACACCAGCTGCCTGCAATTACTGCAAGTTCAAATCTCACCAGGCTCAAGGTTGACCCAGCCTTCCAATCCTTCCGAGGTAGGTAAAATGAGGACCCGGTTTTTGGGGGCAATAAGCTGACTTTGTATAAAATAGAACACCACTTGGGGGGGCCCAAAAAACCCTACTAAGCAGGTATATTCAAAAGTATGAAGGCTATTGCTTAACGCATTGTAAGCCGCCCTGAGTCTCCGGAGAAGGGCGGCATATAAATCGAACCAATGAATGAATGAATGAATGAATGAATGAATGAATGAATGAATGAATGAATAAATAAATAAATAAATAAATAAATAAATAAATAAATAAAGTAAGCCCCTTCCAACTCTGTTAATGTCTTAAGGAGGAACTCAACTGGTGGCAGTGCCTGGAAATAGAGGCTGAGGGAAATAATGCTCCGGACAAGAAAAGGGGACAGGCAAATTCATGCTGGCATAGTTTTCTGCAGACTCAGGGGTGGGTAGATAGCATTTCACCTTAGCAGCAGGAAAGGTCCACGGTCGCTGAGGTTTCCCCGTTATGCTTCTCAGGCGTGAGCTACTTGGAGGTTCACCTTCTGTAATAGAGTTGGGAGTCGGGGATGCTGTTTTGCAGGGGTTCCATTCCTCCTTGAGCATGCAGTTCCAGTTAATGGCTACGGGGGTGGGGGTGGGGAAGAATGATTGAGCCCCCGTGCTCTCCAATTTCCCTCCCACATGTGATTCCAAATGCATATGAAACTACCGTTGAGAGGTCATCCGACAGTTTGAGATGAGGTTTCATCAGCGTGCTGATGATACTTAATTGTGCATTGCTACTTCATGATGAGCTGCGGTTGCCTTGGACTTGTGGGGGAGTCTCGGAATTGATGAGTAGGGACCCAATGTGGGGGGGAAATGAGAGCAGACTAAAACCTGGCCAGAGGGAGATGCTTATTTTCAGGAAATGCCTTGGTCTTCTGGAAAAAACTCAATCCCAGGGCTTGTTCTAGGCCAGTGGTTCTCAACCTTCCTAATGCCGTGACCCTTTAATACAGTTCCTCATGTTGTGACCCCCAACCATAAAATTATTCCTAAAACCATTGAAAATATGTGTTTTCCGATGGTCTTAGGCGATCCCTGTGAAAGGGTCGTTCGAACCCCAAAGGGGTCACGACCCACAGGTTGAGAACCACTGTTCTAGGCAGAATTGTGCTGTGTCTGAAGCTTAAGGGGGCCAAGAATCAAAGCCGGGTCCATGCTGGGGGTCTTTCTTGATTTGTAATTCCTTCTTGAACTGTTGGTGGAGAATCCATGGGCCAGAGGATCAGTTGCAGATCTACCTGGACAGGAAGGCAAAAAAAACCAAAACAAAACACCCAAGCTACCCACATTTTTAATGTAAGATTTAAAAAAAAACATTTGTCCATCCTAAGAATAGAATATAGTGGAGTGGAGTGACAGTGACAGTAACAGAGTTGGAAGGGACCTTGGAGGTTTACTAGTCCAACCCCCTGCTCATGCAGGAGACCTGTACTAGGGATTCGAACTGCCGACCTTTCTGATTGACAAGCTCAGTGTCTTAGCCACTGAGCCACCTAGTCAGAATGGAATGGAATGGAATGGAATGGAATAGAATAGAATAGAATAGAATAGAATAGAATAGAATAGAATAGAATAGAATAGAATAGAATTCTTTATTGGTCAAGTTTGATTGGACACAGAAGGAATTTGCCTGCGATGCATAAACTCTCAGTGTACATACAAGCAGCGAGTGATAAATCATGATCATAATCCTAAAATACAATCATCATCAATCATAAGATGCAACACTCCGTGACAGTCATAGGATACTAGATAAAAGCAATCGTCATAAATCATAAGATACAAACAACTCAGTTATAATGGAAAGATGCTAAAGGAATAGTTAATAAGAAAGATGAGAAGGATAATAGTAATACAGCCCTACTACGTGGTTTGACATCCTAAGCAGTGCTGGGATTCAAGTAATTTAACAACCGGTTCTCTGCCCTAATGATTTCTTCCAAGAACCAGTTTGCCAAACTGCTCAGAAAGTTAACAACCGGTTCTCCCGAAGTGGTGCGAACCGGCTGAATCCCACTACTGCTCCTAGGGCATAAGACAGTGTTGTGGGAATTAGTTGTTTAGCAGAATGATGGCACAGGCGAAAAAACTGTCTAGTTGTTTTGGCGTGCAATGCCCTATAGCATCGTCTTGAAGGAAGAAGTTGGAACAGTTTATATCCAGGATGTGAAGGGTCTATAGATATTTTCACAGCCCTCTTTCTGGCTTGTGCAGAATACAGGTCTGCAAAAGAAGCTGTGCCTATCTAGCAAGAACTTTGTGGGTCAACGTGTCCACCGAACGGCAAGAACTGACTTTTCATCCTTCTTCCTTTTAACTTGACTCTCCTTTTGAATCTTGCCTGGTGAGAAACTGGGATAACCTCCCTCCTGACCACAACAACGTATCTGTGTTAAAAGGGGTCACAGGTATATTTGAGGCAGATAGTGAGAATTTAAGCAGTGAGCACCAAGTGCCCAGGGGGAGTTGCTCAGATCTGTTGCAGGCAATCATATGCTCTGTATTCAATCTAGACCTCGGTCACCTTTAGAGAGGAAACTGAAGAATTTAACAACCAGTTTGCAAACACCAGATTGAACCAGCCAAATAATACCTTTGCATTCTTCTTACCTCTCTGTGCAAAAGGACAGGCTTGATTATGAAATAAAGGAATAGGCAATTCTACCAGCAGAGTCCAAAGCAGAGGTGCTTCAATAGGCCTTTAACCTTTGATTTACTTAATGGTGCCTATAATGTTTCTTGATATTTTTAAATTATTGCTATTTTAGTTTGTTTTGTTTCTTTTCTTTTTTTTTTTTTGGATGTGGTGGCTCAGTGGCTAAGATGCTGAGCTTATCGATCAGAAAGGTCGGCAGTTCTGCGATTCGAATCCCTAGCGCCGCGTAACGGAGTGAGCTCCCGTTACTTGCCCATGCTTCTGCCAACCTAGCAGTTCGAAAGCTCGTAAAAATGCAAGTAGGAAAATAGGGAACACTATTTCGGTAGGAAGGTAACAGCGCTCCGTGTGCCTTTGGCGTTTAGTCATGCCGGCCACATGATACGGAGACGTCAGCGCTGGCTCTTCGGCTTTGAAACAGAGATGAGCACCACCCCCTAGAATCGGGAACAACTAGCACGTATGTGTGAGGGGAACCTTTACCTTTACCTTATGTTTGGATTGGGGTAGGGTATAAATATTACTAAACAAATGAAGAAATGCAAAAATCTGTTCGCTACACCATAATAATAGCTGATATTGAAGTGCTTCAAATAAAAGGGGTCCCAGCCAGTACCCAGAACAAAAAATTCAACAAGCTTTTATACAGTTTTTCAAGGCAGGATACATTGTCTAATAGACTTTTTGAAACGTATCTAAAGGGTCCTCTATTGGTTTCATGCCATCCCTGTTTCTACAGCATATCACAGAAGTGAGTACCCCCCCCTCACATTTTGTAAACATTTAAGTATATCTTTTCATGTGACAACACTGAAGAAATGACACTTGGGTACAATATAAAGTAGTGAGTATACAGCTTGTATAACAGTGTAAATGTACTGTCCCCTCAAAATAACACAACACACAGCCATTAATGTCTAAACTGCTGGGAACAAAAGTGACACCCCTAATGTGAGGGGTATATTCACTTCTGTGACATACTGTAAGTCTCAACTAATAAATACTTCAAAAGTTATCTAACAAGTATGCTATTGGCTCTACTTCAAATCTATTCCTAAAAGTTAACTAATGGATTATTGGATGGACGGGGAAGATGGGTGGATGGGTGGGTGGGTGGATGGATGGATGGATGGATGGATGGATGGATGGATGAATTATTGGATGGATGAATTATTGGATGGATGGATGGATGGATGGATGGATGGATGGATGGATGGATTATTGGAAGGATGGATGGAATGATTATTGGATGGGTGGATGGATTATTGGATGGATGGATGGATGGATGGATTATTGGATGGATGAATTATTGGATGGATGGATGGATGGATGGATGGTGGATGGATGGATTATTGGATGGATGGATTATTGGATGGATGGATGGATGGATGGATGGATGGATGGATTATTGGATGGATGGATGGATTATTGGATGGGTGGGTGGATTATTGGATGGGTGGGTGGATTATTGGATGGATGGATGGATGGATGGATGGATTATTGGATGGATGGATGGATGGATGGATGGATGGATGGATTATTGGATGGATGGATTGGATGGATGGATTGGATGGATGGATTATTGGATGGATGGATTGGATGAACGGATTATTGGATGGATAGATGGATGGATGGATTATTGGATGGATGAATTATTGGATGGATGGGTGGGTGGGTGGGTGGGTGGATTCTTGGATGGATGGATGGATGGGTGGGTGGGTAGATTCTTGGATGGATGGATTATTGGATGGGTGAGTGGGTGGACGGATGGATGTTTTGGAGAAAGTACTCTGTTTCCCCTAACATAAGACATCCCCTGATAATAAGCCCAATCGGGCTTATTTTAATGCACTAAAATAAGCCCCCCTCCCCTGAAAATAAGCCCTCCCCAAAAATAAATGCATGCGCAGCTGTTCCCCGCCATTTCCTCTGTTTCCTCCATGCACCCCAAAATAATAAGACCTCCCCAAAAATAAGGCCAAGCACTTATTTCGGGGTTCAAAAAAATATATGAGAGATGCAGACTTCAGAGGATAATTACAACTGCAGAAAAAACAATTGCTACCAACCTGCCTTCCATTGAGGACCTGTATACTGCACAAGTCAAAAAGAGGGCTGGGAAAATATCTGCAAACCCCTCGCATCCTGGACATAAACTCTTTCAACTCCTACCCTCAAAATGACACTATAGAGCACTGCACACCAGAACAACTAGACACAAGGACAGGTTTTTCCCGAACGCCATTACTCTGCTAAACAAATAATTCCCTCAACACTGTCAAATTATTCACTAAGTCTGCATTACTATTAATCTTCTCGTCCTTCATATCACCCATTTTTTCCCACTTATAACTGCATGACTGTAACTTTGTTGCTTGTATCCTTATGATTAACACTGATTGTTTCCTAGTATGATTTGATTGCTTATTTGTACGCTATGACTATCATTAAGTGTTGTACCTTATGATTCTTGACGTAAGTATCTTTTCTTTTTATGTACACTGAGAGTATATGCACCAAAGACAAATTCCTTGTTTGTCCAATCACACTTGGCCAATAAAGAATTCTAGTCTAGTCTATTCTATTCTATTCTATTCTATTCTATTCTATTCTATTCTATTCTATTCTATTCTACTCTACTCTACTCTACTCTACTCTACTCTACTCTACTCTACTCTACTCTACTCTACTTCTGTTCTGTTCTGTTCTGTTCTATTCATACATTTTCAGAATTTTAGCAGCTAGGAAATTTCTCACAATAGAATGAAAGTTCTGTACTTTATTCATTATCTGATTGCTTGTAAATTAAATAGAACTTTCTACTTTTTTCTATTTTCTCTCTCTGCCTTCCTCCATCACGGTGACCTTTTTATCAACTGTACATAAAGTCTGTTTCTTCAGTGCAAAAGAAGCCATCCAGCATAAAGCTGGTAAAATAAATTATGGAAACTTTTTTTTAAAATTTATAAATATGTACATGAGTATTAAAATGAATACTGGCTCTTTCATTTCTGTTTATAGAGAGAATTATTGTTTCTAAACACAAGCATACCTATTTAGAATTTTGTCACTTGTAATGGAAAAACGTTTTGCAGATTTTTTTTTTCTCTACTTCCAGTGTATTATTATGAATTCAGCTCAATTGCCACTTTTGGGGCAGGAAGTTTGAGTTATTTGAGAATAGCTGGGTATATGAAACACAGCAGTAAAGAACAGCTGAATCAGAGTGAAAATAGTTACATTTAGCCTGATTCTGCAAACAAATTGAAATTGTGCAAGAATCTTTGTAAATTAAAAGGCCACTGAGTTAAACCCAATTTCTTAGGATGCCCTGTGTTTCTTTAATATTACATGCATGGCAGATATTGAAGATTCAAATTAGTAAAGGGATCTCTAGTTAAGGGATTCTTAGCTTTTAAGTCATTTCTCCTTTAAGGAGCATGTAATCTGTTTATTCATTCATCATTCTGTTTTTAACCTTTCCAGCTCAAAGGAATTTTGGAATAAAAATATGTAACAAAAGCTGTGATTCTCTCCTTCCCTCCTCGTCAGCAGGAGAACTCTCTGAAAACTGAAAAGAACAGGACCGAATCTGAGGTAGGGAAAGATGCTGTGGGGAGTTTAAAAGTGGTCGGTACTTTGGTTGGAGCTGTGGGCAAAACTTTTCAGAAAAAGAAATTTACTGGCTTAAAGGTGCCCTGAATTATTTTCTGCTTATCAATCCCTTCATGAAGTTTCAGATTGTTCATCAACTCCCCAAACATTTATTATGTGAAAATGTTGTAATCATCATCATCTCCTTCTCCTTCTCCTTCTCCTTGTTCTTCTCCTTCTCCTTCTCCTTCTCCTTGTTCTTCTCCTTCTTGTTCTCCTTCTCCTTGTTCTTCTCCTTCTTGTTCTCCTTCTCCTTATTCTTCTCCTTCTCCTTCTCCTTGTTCTTCTCCTTCTCGTTCTTGTTCTCCTTGTTCTTCTCTTTCTCTTTCTCCTTGTTCTTCTCCTTCTCCTTCTCCTCCTCCTCTTCCTCTTCCTTCTCCTCCTCTGCCTCCTCCTCCTCCATCTTGATTCCTGGCACTGCCTGAATTAGTCTCTTCAGTTTTCTTGGCAAGATGTTAGGATGGTTTATCCTTGCCTCCTTTCTTTGGCTGAGAGAGAGAACTACTGGCCCAAGGTCATCCAGTTAGCTTCATCCCTAACACAAGAATCGAACTCCAATACCTTCACCCTTAGACCAAACTGGCTGTCAATATGTCAAGGCTCTGAAGGAATGCTGAGTAGCATTTTCAGAAGTGGCTGGCTATTGCCTGCTTCGTAGAGCTGAGAGAGAGAGAGAGAGAGAGAGAGAGAGAGAGAGAGAGAGATTGGCCTAAAGTCACCCAGCTGGTTTTGTGTTGATGGTGGGAATAGACCTCACAGTCACCCACTTTCTAACCTGACACTCTAACCATTACCCCAAACTGTCTCTAACCATAATTAATAGCACTACAATAATAGCAATAGCACTTAGACTTATATACCGCTTCACAGTGCTTTACATCCCTCTCTAGGCGGTTTACAGAGTCAGCCTCTTGCTCCCCAACAATCTGGGTCCTCATTTTACCCACCTCGGAAGGACAGAAGGCTGAGTCAACCTTGAGCCTGGTGAGATTCAAACTGCCCAGATTGCAGGCAGACGGCAGTCAGCAGAAGCAGCCTGCAATACCGCACTCTGACCACTGTGCCACCTCAGCTCTTAACAATGTAACGTGATCCCCTTTTGCGAACTTCTGACAAGCCAAGTCAATGGGGAAGCCGGATTCACTTAACAACCTTGTCACTCACTTAACAGCGGCAGTGATCCATTTAACAATGGTGGCAAGACAGGTCGTACAATGGGGCAAAATCTATTTAACAAATACCTCACTTAGCAACCGAATTTTGGGGATCAATCTGTGGTCGTAAATCGAGGACAGCTTTTCTTCTCAAAACCATGTTTGTCTCTGCAAGCTGAGGTTTGGTAGCATATTTTGCTTTGCTTCACATCTGGCAGTAGCCTTTCCCTTCTGCCTTGTCTGTCCCACATGCCGTTCTTGGATCAGGAAGCAAACCGTCAAGATGGAATGCAGCCGGAAAATTGCTTCAACCGGAGAGGAATGAATTGCCTTTGCAGTACAATAGCCCACTTTTCTTCCCCTCCGCCCCTCTCTTTCTCTCCCTGCTCCCCAGCGTATTCTCCAGCTCTTTTAATGAAAAGAATGAAGGATGGAAAGTGCCAGCAGCTCCAGCTATTTTCACGGAGTGTTCGAACATTTAAGTACACAAGTGGGACCTTCCTCTCAGCTGTCTCTATCAAAGGAGCCACTTTAAATCTTTCCACCCTTGTGCAATGCAACTTGCTTGAAAATATTTTAAAAATGCAAAGGGGGGGGGGAAGGGGGGAAGGAGGGGGCGGGGAGGGGGATGAAAGGAGGAAAAAGAGAAGGGGGAAGAAGAAGAAGGGGAAGGAGGAGGAGGAGGAGAGGAGGAGGAGGAAAGAGGAGGGGGGAAAAGGAGGAGGAGAAGAGGAGGAAAAAGGAGGGGAAGAAGAAGAAGGGGAAGAAGGAGGAGAGGAGGAGGAGGAAAGAGAGGAGGGGAAGAAGGGGAAGAAGAAGGAGGAGGAGGGGGAAGAAGAAGGAGGGGAAGGAGGAGGAGAAGGAAAAGAAGGGGAAGGAGGAGGAGAGGAGGAGGAGGAAGAGGAGGGGGAAGAAGGAGAGGAAGGAGGAGGAGGAAAAAGGGGGAAGAAGAAGAAGGGGAAGGAGGAGGAGGAGAAGAGGAGGAGGAAGAAGAAGAGAAAGGAGCGGAAGAAGGAGAAGAGGAAGGGGGAGGAGGAGGAGAAGAAGAGAAGGAGAAGAAGAAGAAGAAGAAGCAACAACAACTTGGGGATGGGATTGAAAAACATAAAGTCCCTTGCAAAAAAAAAAAAAAAATCAGGCACTTTTTCCAATGTAATTCGTTCCCAGGATGTACATGCATGAAAAATAAGACAGAGAAATTGTGCCTTTCCTCTTCGCCACTGATAAAGGATGACATCCTGCTTGGAAATAAAAGGGGAGCACAGAACAATCCGTGGGAATGGCGCTTCCAGAACACAGGAGCCTCGGCTTTGAAGCTGCCCAAAAAGAACTCCGACTGTGTTGCAATACTTGTGTGTGACCTACATTTTGGCTCTTTTTAATCGCGTCCTCAGCCTGATCCAGCAATGCTGTTTGTTTTCCTTTGGAGAGATGGATGGGGGAGAGCCAGTTTGCAGCTCCTTTTGGTCAAGCGTGTCCTTTCTCTTCTGCCACTCGCATTGACAGACATAAAACATGACTTTTCCATTGCTTTCTCTTAGTCAGGACAGAGGTGAAGGCTGAGGGTTTCTAGGTTTAGAATCGAAGAGAAAGGGACCTTAAGAAGGAGCCTTGTCAAGAATGTCACCTGCACTACTGCTGTCTACCAGAATAATGAGAGTTGGAAGGGACCTTGGAAGTCTTCTAGTCCAATTCCCTGCTCAAGCAGGAGATGCTAAATCGTTTCAGACAAATGGCTGTCCAATCTCTTCTTAGTGTTGTGGCCCGCCAGCAGCTAGTGGAGCTGGTGGCAGACTCAGATAGTGAGGAGGTTGGGGAGAAACATGGGCCAGTCCTGGAGTCTGGGGAAGGCTCTGATGAGGGCTCTGCATCAGAGGTAGAGATGGGGCCAGGGCCATCTGACAGTCGTCAGCTGCCTTTGGAGTCAGACATCAGTGGGGCAGAAAAACAGCTGGAGCCTGTTCCCAGTGTGCACATGCACAGAGCTGCCAGGAGAAGGGAACAATTAAGGAACAAGGGTCAACTCGGGAGTAAAGCCATAGGTGGGCAGTGAATTGCTCCTCCCATAAGGAATAAAAGAGGAGTGAAAGGGGAGTGGAGTTTGCAGGAGACAATTAGTTCGCTTAATTGGTTTGTGACTCTCCGGGAGTCCTTGCCAAGTTTTGAAGATATCGGTCTGGCAGCTCTTCAAGCCAGATAGAGTCGGTGACTCTAAATTTTCCCTTGAAAGACTTTGCTGGATGTGAATGAGAGGAATTCACTGTTTGTTTAATAAAAACAGGACAAGGAGTCTGCTTCATGCTCTTGGGAAGCGTAGGTCAGAACAGATAGCTCTGGGATAGGTTTAAAATTGGCTGGGTAAAAGCTTTTTTTAGTCAAGAAAAAAGTAGCGATTAGAAATAAAGCCCATATGGGTCAGGTTCCTCATCTCCAGGTACGGCTGGCCAATGTATTATAGGTAATCCTCAAGTTACGACCGTCACGGAACCTGGCAGTCATCACTGGTGGGTTGTCCCTGGTTCAGACCGGTTCGCAAGAACCGGTAGTAAAACCGACAGGAGGCTCCATCCACTGACCCGGATGTCATCATTGGTTTGGATTTGGATTTCACCACTGCCTGCAGTTTTATTCTGTTTTATATCAATCCTGGGGTTTTTTTTTATAAAAGAGCCTGGTGGCGCAGTGGACTAATAGCCTGTTATTATCATCCAGCTGCCTGCAATTACCGCTAGTTCGAATCTCCCCAGGCTCAAGGTTGACTCAGCCTTCCATCCTTTCTAAGGTAGGTTAAATGAGGACCCAGTTTGTGGGGGCAATAAACTTGACTTTGTATAAATATACAAAAAGGATGAAGGCTATTGCTTAACGCATTGTAAGCCGCCCTGAGTCTCCGGAAAAGGGCAGCATATAAATCAAATTAAAAAAACAAACAAAAAAAATCTTCATTTATTTATTATCCTGCATTGAATTCCATTTTGGGGGTGGGGGGAAGATAGTGAGCTCTCGATAGTAATAATTCCAAAGGCAGGAAACCAATGCATTTCCTGTGGAAAATGTCAGTGCAGCAGACATTGTATTCAATGCCTCTACAGGGAGAGTACTGTTCTCCTATGCATCAGTTTCACTGTATTCCCACCGTTGCAATTAGCCTAGCATTGCATTAAGTAAAACATTTCCAGTTTGGGATTGAGCTGCTTTTTTTTTGTTTTTCTGTGGTGCTACAGACCAAAAAAAAAACCCCAGGCCAGATTTTAAACCAGCAAGCTGAAACAAAACACGAGAATTGAAGACAACAGCCGTGCCATTTGTTTTCTTCTGCTAAAATTGCGCGAAGTTTGCAGGGAGTTCATTGGCTTGATGAACGGGAATTTTTTTTAGCAGTGGATGGAGAGAACAAGGGGCTGCCACAAAGAAGAGGCAGCCTATTCTCCAAAGCCCCAGAAGGCAGGACAAGAAGCAATGGTTGGAAACTAACCAAGGAGAGAAGCAACCTGGAATTAAGGAGAAACTTCCTGACGGTGAGAACAATAAACCGGTGGAAGAGTTTGGCTTCAGAAGTTGTGGATGCTCCATCACTGGAGATTTTGAAGAAGAGACTGGACAGCCATTTGTCCAGAATGGTATAGGGCAGGAGTCGGCAACCTTAAACACTCAAAGAGCCACAAAGGTCCTAACCAGAAGCCCCCCATTTAATTCTGGAGCCGGCCAGAAGTCCGGTTCCCCCACCATAGAGTCTCCTAGCACAGTGTCCTTTTTCCTCTACCTGTTCTAACCGAAAGCCCTATCAATTGTGGAGCCGACCAGCGACAAGGAGCAGCAGCAGAGGGATGAAAGAGCCACATGCGGCTCCAGAGCCACAGGTTGCTGAATCCTACCTATAGGGTCTCCTACCTGAGCAGGGGGTTGGACTAGAAGACCTCCAAGATCCCTTCCAACTGTTATTCTGTTATGTGCGATGACTTGGCCCATCCTTTCTGTCACATTCTTTGGCAAAACCATCACAGCCATAGTAAATCTGCATTTTGGGGAGGGTAAATTAGAATATATCCTTGGCAGTCAATACTCGTTTTCTTTCCATTGAAGTTGTTCCTTGGGAACGTCAACAAACGAGCCATTTTCCCATGCCTTTCGTGATGGGAGGAAGGTCACAGGTGGACAGGAAAAAAAAATTGGGTCCCTGAAGCAAAGTAATTACAGGCGTTGCAAAATGCAGAGATCAGGATTATCTCTCTGGGGCGGGGGGGGGGGGTAGGGGTGTTGTTAAAACACAAAGTCTGGAAAAGTTTTCTTAGTCTGCGATAAGTATCCATTATGGGACAAGCTCAATGCACTAGTCCTTGACTTACGACAACAATTGAGCCCACCTCTGTTGCTAAATGAGACAGGTGTTAAGGAGTGGTGGGTTCCTCCCGGTTCGGCCAGGTTCCACCGAGCCGGTAGCAGTGACAATATGACGTCACCAAACCGGTTCTGCCCCCCGCCCCCTCCCCCACCTCCCATGCGTTATTCTTACCTTTTATTTGGCCCCGCACCCAATCTATTGCTGCCTCCTGAGTCCCAGCTGATCGGCTAGAAGGAAAAAAACTGTTTAAACTCTTGTCGCGGGGCTTCAAAGGGCTTCACAGCTGATCAGTGGTAAAAGGCAGCATTCTTCTTCTCTTCTCTTCTCTTCTCTTCTCTTCTCTTCTCTTCTCTTCTCTTCTCTTCTCTTCTCTTCCCTTCCCTTCCCTTCCCTTCCCTTCCCTTCCCTTCCCTTCCATTCTATTCACCTACGGTGACTCAAGGTAGCTTACAGAATATAAAATCTCATTTATAAAAACAAAAAAAATAGCAAAAGAAGAGTCATATAATAAATTAATATAATAAAATGTATGTCTTCGTATGTTCTCCAGACCTGCCCACGCTGCTTATAACTTCTTCAACGGTTACTTGGTTGGAGCCTGGTGGTGCAGTGGACTAAACTACTGTTAAAGTAGTACTTAGCTGCCAGCTGCCTGCAATTACTGCAAGTTCAAATCTCACCAAGGCTCAAGGTTGACTCAGCCTTCCATCCTTCCGAGGTAGGTAAAATGAGGACCCAGATTGTGGGGGCAATAAACTGACTTTGTATAAAATAGAACACCGCTTGGGGGGGGGCGAAAGCCCTACTGAGCAGGTATATACAAAAGTATGAAGGCTATTGCTTAACGCATTGTAAGCCGCCCTGAGTCTCCGGAAAAGGGCGGCATATAAATCAAACTAATAAACTAATAAATACTTGTTGCTTATGAGCCAAAAATTAAGAATTAGAATGGAAGGTTTTCTAAATTGTTCCACAGGAGCCAGGATAGCTCAACAGACTAAGCACTGTAATTTAACACCAGCTGTCTGCAATTAAAGTAAGATCGAATCTTGCCAGGCTCAAGGTTGACTCAGCCTTCCATCCTTTCTAAGGTAGGTAAATTGAGGACCCAGTTTGTGGGGGCAATAAGCTGACTTTGTATAAATATACAAAAGGATGAAGGCTATTGCTTAACGCACCGTAAGCCACCCTGAGTCTCCGGAAAAGGGTGGCATATAAATCAAATTAAAAAAAAAAGTCATCAAAGGCCAAGTCACCTCTTACGTCATTTGGGAGCAAATTCTGTAGGGTCCCATCGAGAAGGTTTGGTGCCCCGTTCCCATCAGTTTTTACTGATGAAGAGCAAACAATTAATAAGGCACCATCAGAAGTTTTCGGGCATGTTGAGAGACCTAATTATTTGATGTTTATCAGGATAGAAACAGGTGCTGGCTTTGCAGTTCATAGACTGCAGACTGTTTCAACTGCTGCTGCTTCCTTTAATTAAAATTTTCCCTGGGCATTCAGATGGATTTTTTTTTTCTTCTCAATTATCAGCTCACAGACAGAACCCCCAAAGTCATTTATCAGGTGGCAAAATTTTGCATCAAATTTATAATGGCGTAACAATGCCGTAACATTGAGGTGAGGGTCTGACGAATGACTATACAAGGAGATCGCCTTTTTTTTTTTTAATTTGATTTATATGCGGCCCTTCTCCGGAGACTCAGGGCGGCTTACAGTGCATTAAGCAATAGCCTTCATACTTTTGTATATTTATACAAAGTCAGCTTATTGCCCCCACAAACTGGGTCCTCAATTTACCTACCTTAGAAAAGATGGAAGGCTGAGTCAACCTTGAGCCTTGGCGAGATTCGAACCCTGCAGTAATTGCAGGCAGCTGGTCTTAATAACAGGGTGCCTTAGACCACTGTACTATCAAGGCTCTTATAATATGGGTGTATATTATTTCGTGGAACAATGTTTGTTTCTTTAATTCAATCAATAATACTTATTATTATCCAGAGCAGATGAAAAGTCACATAAATATTCTCCAAGCAGGTAAAATATGACATAAGGAATATCATATAATTATCAGAAATTATATGGGAAGAGCCTTAGTGACACAGCAGACTAAAGCACTGTTAAATAACACCAGCTGCCTGCAATTACTGCAAGTTCAAATCTCACCAGGCTCAAGGTTGACTCAGCTTTCCATCCTTTTGAGGTAGGTAAAATGAGGGCCCGGATTGTGGGGGAAATAAGCTGACTTTGTATAAAAAAGAGCACCGCTTGTGGGGGGGGGGGCGAAAGCCCTACTAAGCAGGTATATACAAAAGTATGAAGGCTATTGCTTAACGCATTGTAAGCCGCCCTGAGTCTCTGGAAAGGGCGGCATATAAATCGAACCAATAAATTTATTCAGTCAACGACCAGCAAAATTGAAAAGAGCAAAACAAAACCAGAGCAAAGCAAATAAATGCAAAAATATACTAACAGCTAAATGAAATAAAATAAAAATAAAATAAAAAATAACAGAATTGGAAAGGACCTTGGAGGTCTTTTAGTGCAACCCCTTGGTCAAGTAGGAAACCTTATATACCATTTCAGACAAATGGTTGTCCAATCTCTTCTTAAAAAGCTCCAGTGTTGGAGCATTCACAGCTTCTGGAGGCAAGTTGTTCCACTGATTAATTGGCATTAAATGTAATACTTTTAATAATTCTTTTTAATTTAAATTGTGATATTTGTATTGTGTTTTTACCTGGCTGTACACCGCCCCGAGTCCTTCGGGAGAGGGGCGGTATAGAAATAAAATTATCCTTATCCTTATCCTTCTAACTATCAGGAAATTTCTCCTTCGTTCTAGATTGGTTCTCTCCTTGATTAGTTTCCACCCATTGCTTCTTGTCCTGCCTTCAAGTGCTTTGGAGAATATCTTGATTCCCTCTTCTCTGAGGCAGCCCCTGAGATATTGGAACACTGCTATCATATCACCCCTAGTCCTTCTTTTCATCATACTCAGTTCCTGCAACCGTTCTTCATATGTTTTAGCCTCCAGTCCCCTAATCATCTTTGTTGCTCTTCTCTGCACTCTTTCTAGAATCTCCACATCTTTTTTTTATATCATGGCGACCAAAACTGGATGCAATATTCTAAGTGTGGTCTTATCGAGGCGCATAAGCCTTAAACTCATTTTTAATGTGCTATGCTAGTGGGGGTAGGGTTTTTTTGAACCAAGTACAAGCTGGGGAAGGGAGATTAGATTTTCCTTCCCCGAACACAATTTGAATCTGTACTCTGGATTAGTATGTGTTTACATCTGTATCAGGACCTGAACAGGGATGGCATGGCACACAGCTGACATATCGTCAAGTTAAGTCCAAAGATGGTTGCGGCTGAGCAAAAGCCCTTTTAGCATGCATCACAAATCAGTCATTTATTTTTTAAATGTTTGCATATAGCTTCTAGGGTTTTGTGTATAGTATTTGTCATTTGGGTGCTTTGCCAGCATTTTACTGCTAGGATAGCGGATCATTTCCTTTAGCAAACAGCGTTTGCTAATGCTACCGCCTTTTGAGCGAGAGCCAAACAGCCTTAGATCGGTGTTTCTCAACCTTGGCAATTTGAAGAGATATAGACTTCAACTCCCAGAATTCCTCAACCAGATTGGCTGTGATGACCGGGGAATTCTGGGAGTTGAAGTCCACACCTCTTCAAGTGGGCAAGGTTAAGAAACGTTGGAAGCTCAAACATATGAAGAACAGTTACGGGAATTAGACAGTGGTGAAATTCAAATTTTTATACTACTGGTTCTGTGGGTGTGGCTTGATGGGCATGGTGTGGTGTGGTGGGCGTGGCTTGGGCATGGCTTGGTGGACATGGCAGGGGAAGGATATTGCAAAATCTCCATTCCTACCCCACTCTGGGACCAGCCAGAGGTAGTATTTGCCGGTTCTCTGAACTATTCAAAATTTCCTCTACCGGTTCTCCAGAACCTGCTGGATTTCACCCCTGGAATTGGGTATGTCTAGTCCAGTGAAGGCAAACCTTTTAAACATGGAATGCCCAAACTGTGCATGTGCATGCCCAAATGGAAAGGTGTGCATATGCGCATGGACACGTGGACATGCCGATATGCGCGCACTCACCAACAAGTGTGCTCTCATGCCCCCGCTGGACACTCCTTTGGGATCGTCACACCCACTGCCTGTAAAGAGCCGCCTTTATAGCGGAATGGCGGCTCGAAAAAACTCAGTTTCCATGAGGAAACGGAGATAGAGCAGGCTGGGGTGGGTTGAGTCCTCTGCCTAATCCCAAAAGTTTTTTTTTTACTTTTGGGACGGAGCGGAAGAGACTCCCCGTATCCCCAGCCGATGCTCCGGGCTCTGGGAGATCTCTGCTACACGCAGAGTTAGGTGGCAAAAGCAAGCCTGTAAACTTGTAAAACTAATTAAAGAAGACGTGAGCTGGACCGCTGACCCTGAGGCGCAAGTATTTTTTTTTTCCTATTTTAGAAAAGTTACTGAAGTTGTTTAAGAAGTGAAAGGAAAAAAGATTTTTAAAATGGCGATTGCTGAGGCTTGAAGAGAGGCTGAAAAGGGAAAGTCCTTCCGTTTTCTATTACAAAGTAGCGGAATGAATACTTCTGGTCGTAATTGAGGCAAAACCTCACTCTCACTCTTGCTTTTTTTTTCTTTTTTTTTTCCTGGGCATCTGATATTGATCTTGGTTGGAAACAAGCCTTTTTTTTTTCTCTCTTTTCCACTAAATCTTGTCTGTGTGGGAAATGGCATCGGGACTCACACAGCTAGACAAACAGGGGTAGGGGGGAATTTCCCCCATTAATAAATTACACCAACAAGTTGTAACTCTCCAGTGTCAGAAACCTGATTTTAATATAATAGAATTTCTTCTTGAAGAGATTGTAAGAAGGGATGAGATTGTGAACCAGCAACTCGAAAAATTTAAGCAGGAAATTAAAGAAATTGGTGAATTGGTGAAATCAAAGTTTGACTTTTTGAATCGAAAGATTTTAAATACAGCTAATGGTTTATCAGACTTTCTGATTCGGGTGGATGCAAAGACTAAATTATTAGAGTCTAAAATGAAGGAAACGGAGGAGAATTTGGATGACAAGATTCAAAAAATTAAAAAGGATTTGGTAAACATTCAGGATAATAGCTCAGAAGACAAACCTAAAATGGAGGTTGACCAAAAGACTGGTAATGAAGAAAATGTGCAACAGAGGATTGAAAGAGAAGTTTTAATGATTCAATATAATTTTACAGAATATGCAATTAGACTGAGAGGTCTGCAGGAAAATAATAGAGATGACTTAAGGAAAATATCTTCTGAAATTCTGGCTGGGATTTTAAAGGTTCAACCTGATGAAGTGTTTTGCAAGATTGATAGAATTTATAGAATAAACTCCTGGTTGGCAAAGCAAAGGCAATTGCCTAGAGATGTGGTGATCTATTTTACAGATAAAGAAATTAGGAATAATATTGTGCAGAACTCTTTTAATTCTACTTTGCAATTTCATGGAAGAAAGATTTGGATTTTTAAGGAGCTCCCGACTAAGATGCTAATGGAGAGAAAGAAATTTGGCTTTCTAGTGACTGAGTTAAAAAAAAGAAATATCCTATTTAGGTGGGATGCCCCAGTTGGTTTAATATTGAGACACCAAGGAGTAAGATATCAACTGAACACTGTTGAAAAAGCGGAAGAATTTTATCAAAAAATTTTAAAAATGAACTTAACATCTTTAGGCACAATACAGGATAAGCAAAAGGAGTTGGAAACAAAAGGAAAATATCAAATTACAGAGGCTGTGGTGGATAAATTGTCTTTGGACTCCCTGGATACCCCAGCTGGACTGTCTATAAATAAGAGAGCAGTGTCATCCGATTCCAATGTGATGAACCATCAAGTCACAGACAAGTGCACAAATCAACCAGTTGATATACAAGTGATGGAGAAGAAAGATGAGATGACAAAATTAACCCAACAAGATCAACTCATAAAGCAGAATGAAAATCGATCAGCCGACACACAATTGGTAGGCACGAAACGAGGATGGAAATTCAACCCGCAAAAGAAAAAGAAAAGAAATAGATCTCATAGAAACAGCAGTTTCTAAACCAAGCAACAGTGAAGCCAGGGACTTTAAAAAATGAATGAACATCTGAAAAGATAGTGGAGGCGAACAATTGTTTAATACTATCCTGAGGATTGTGGCAGATCTCTGTAATGCCGTGATTTTGGGATGTGAAAAGAGCCTTACCTTGTTGGATTTGAATCATCTACTCTGGATCTCTTTTACTGGTAAATATATTATAATTATTTTGAGTTACAAGGCAAGAGAGTCACGCTGGGGCATGCAGAAGATCTGGATGTTACCCATTAGGATGATGGGAATCAACAATCCTGATGAATACCACAACTATAACTATATGGATATAATTATAATGTCACTCGGGTGGTTGTTTTTACTTTTATATATATATATATATATACGAGGATATCTACTACTGATGGGGGCAGAAGATGATTGAAGATTTTGAACAAACTGTTGCACCAGCATGTTATTTTACCCTATTATGGGTGATGGATTTAACAATCCAGTGGAAAGACACCAAAGAAGATATTATATGGATTATAAATTTAAAGTTATTGTCTTTTTTCTTTTTACAAAATGGAATGCATATATAGATATGTGTATATCTTAGTAAAGTGGGCAGTGGATTATATTTAGAATTGTATTGCATGATTTTGTAGGAATTGAAGGGTTGAAATAGGTTAGTTTACTGATTGATTAGTCTAAGAAAAAGGATCTTTAAGTCATATATTTAGGGGAGTGGAGGAATTGGATAGAACTGAATAAATGTTAAATTTGGATGTAGGGAGAAGGCCGCTTTAAAATGTTATATTAATATATATAAAAGATTAAATGTTAAATTGTAATAATACACTATAAGTTTAGGGGAGGAGAAAAAGGGCAGATTATCGTAAAAATGGGAGTTATAAGAATAATATGCTAAGGGTCAGTATTCTGAGGAGGGAGTAAGGGAAAGGAAAGATATTATGTATGTAATTAGTTATGAAATAGCCTATTGTTGTGAAGAAGTCACGGGGGGGATGGGTGGTGAGGGGGGGGTTAGGGAAGAGGGGGAGGAAAAAGGGGGAAAAACTTGTATTTGAAAACTTTTTCAATTAAAAAAATAATAATAATAATAATAATAATAAAAAAAAAGTGTGCTCTCATGCACCAACATGCCCACACGCATTGACATACCCATGGACATGCACAGCAGGGACCGGAAGCCCAGCTGGCCAGTGGGAGGCAGGACATCCTAACACCGGCAGCGCAGAGAGAGGTAAGATCTTTTTCTTTTATGAGCTTCTGTTTCAGCATTTGCAGGGAAACAGAAGTTCACGAAACAAATGCCGCAGGGATCTGACCTGGAGTGATGGCGCGCGTGCCAGCAGAGAGGGCTCTATGCGTGCCACCTCTGGCACAGGTTCCATAGGTTCACCATCAAAGGTCTAATCTAATAAAAAGAAGGACGGGGGAGACATAAGAGCAGTGTTCCAGTATTTGAGGGTCTCCTAAACAGACAAGTGGGAAGGGGGGGGGGGTGTCAACCTATTTTCCAAAGCACCAGAAGGCAAGACGAGAAACAATGGATGGAAACTAACCAAGGAGAGAAGCAACCTGGAATTAAGGAGGAACTTCCTAATAGTGCGAACAATTAACCAGTGGAACAGCTCGCCTCCAGAAGTTGTGAGTGCTCCATCACTGAAGGCTTTTAAAAAGAGACCAGGCAACCATTTGTATGGAATGGCATAGGGCAGTGATGGCTAACCTTTTTGCCATCATGTGCCAAAAGCGGGGGTCATGGGGGAGGGGTCGCGTGTCTGCATGCCCACACCCATAATTCAATGCCCCCCTGCACTCCCCCCGCTTTTGGCACACGACAGCAAAACAGTTACCAGTGGACCCGGTAGGTCCCTTTTTTTGCCCTCCCCAGGCTCCAGAGGCTTTTTTGGAGCCTGGGGAGGGTGAAAATGGCCTCCCCCCCCCCCCCCGAGGCCCTCCAAAGGCCAGAAACAGCCCGTTTCCTGACTTCTGGTGGGCCCGGAAGGCCCGAAAATCAGCTGGCCGGAGCATGCATGCATGCTGGAGCTGAGCTAGGGCAACGCTTGTGTGCCCACAGATATGGCGTGCCATAGGTTCACCATCATGGGTATAGTGTCTCCTGCGTTGTTTTTTTTGTTTGTTTTTTTGCTTTAATTTATATGCCGCCCTTCTCCGGGCGGCTTACAAGGCGTTAAGCAATAGCCTTCATCCTTTTGTATATTTATACAAAGTCAGCTTATTGCCCCCACAATCTGGGTCCTCAATTTACCTACCTTAGAAAGGATGGAAGGCTGAGTCAACCTTGAGCCTGGTGAGATTCGAACTTGCAGTAATTGCAAGCAGCAGATGTTAATAACAGTGCTTTAGTCCACTGTACTACCAGGCTCTGTGCTTGAGCAGGGGGTTGGACTAGAAGACCTCTAAGGTCTTTACCAATTCTGTTATTCTGCAAAATCTGAATTTGCTTTTAAAGAGTAAACATTAGACCTTCTCCCCTCTTCTCCTGTATAGCGATTCCAATCCAGATTGCATCGTTTATTATTCTGCAAATGAATTAAAACATTTCAACCTAGCTAAATATACTCACAGGTATATTAACCAACTAAAAGCTTCTGTTGAGTCATTTTGGCCCAAGCTTTAATGAGAAAGGCAACTTATTGATGATAGGGTTAAGGTTAGGCTCCCTTCCAACTCTATTATTCTACGTTCTATGATCTAGGGAATAAGTTTCATGCTAAGTAATTATTCCCCCGAAGCATTCTCGGTCTGTGATTCCATGACATCACCAATCCACACCGAGTGTGCTCATAGGCCTGGAAAGCGAAGAGCACAGCTGGGAAACGTAAAGCAGCATCTGCCAAACCCGAGTCCTGTGGGTACCAGAACACACAACAAATGCCAGTCCAAACAACAGCAACAAGAGCCCTCGAGGAACTGCTGGGTCTGAGGCAACAAAATAGCTGCAAGGGAAGAATGGGAGAAATTCTCAACCGCTGTTCTGGAAAGGACATTAGTAGCCTGGCCACCTGCTTGTTTTCTTTATATATTTGTATATTTGAGAGCCGGCGTGAGTCATTTTTATGAAAATACAGGACCTCTGCGTTTGGCTTTCCAGACTTCCATCTCAAGGCTGGAAAACATCCTGCTACGTGCGCGGAATAATCGAAAGAGATCAAAGTCTGTTTCCCCGATAACCTGGGTTCTGTTTCCTGCCCATATGTCAGGCTGGCTATGTCTCTGACCCCCCCCCCCACCTCCCACCCAGCCCAGCCCCAATGTCTTCAGTCATCTGCACCTTTTCCTACATCCTGTCTGAATTAAACGTTTTTAACTTTTTGATTTCTTTCCTCCGTGGCTGCGAGAGAATTGAGCTTAAAGAGGGTTCCAATCGCTTTTGCTATCTAAAAGAGCCGAGGTGGCACAGTGGTTAGAGTGCAGTACTGCAGCTACTTCAGCTGACTGCTAGTTCAGCAGATCAGCGGATCAAATCTCACCGGCTCAAGGTTGACTCAGCCTTCCATCCTTCCGAGGTGGGTAAAATGAGGACCCAGATTGTTGGGGGCAATATGCTATATTTAGTATACTGTCTTTGGTGTAAGCTGCCCAGAGTCCTCGGAGAGTGGGCGGCATAGAAATATGACTAATAAAATAAAAATAAATAAATAAAATAAAGATAGGTAGTGTTCTGACCCAGCCTTAGCACAACCAAGAAACAGGCTCCTTGTCCCGAAAAAACCCTTTTTTATTTAGCTACTGTGAATTCACGGCATTCACACACAGAAAAGTCCTTCCAAGGGTTAATTGTAAATTAATTCCTGGCAAGAAGTCTCTGAGGGACGAACCACAATAAGCAAATCTTCCGAAAGAAATACGAACGGTTGTCTCCTGCAACCACCACTTTCCTTTTCCTTCTATTTATTCCCCAGCCAGGGAGGGGCCATTCAGCGTCCACGTGTACCTTTCTTTCCCGAGTCGGCCCCTGTTCCTCAGTTGCTCTCCTCTCCTGACAGCTCTATGCATATGCGCATCTGGAACAGGCCCCAGCTGTTCTTCTTCCTCACTTACGTGGTGTGACTGGAACAATCTGGAATTGAACACACTCAAAACCATAGAAATGGTGGTAGACTTTAGGAGAAACCCTTCCATACTTCCACCTCTCACAATACTAGACAACACAGTATCAACAGTAGAGACCTTCAAATTTCTAGGCTCTACCATATCGCAAGATCTAAAATGGACAGTTAACATTAAAAACGTCATCAAAAAAGCACAACAAAGAATGTTCTTTTTGCGCCAACTCAGAAAGCTCAAACTGCCCAAGGAGCTGTTGATCCAGTTCTACAGAGGAATTATGGAGTCTGTCATTTGCATCTCTATAACTGTCTGGTTTGGCTCAGCAACCCAACAAGACAGACACCGACTTCAGAGGATAATTAGAACTGCAGAAAAAACAATGGCTACCAACCTGCCTTCCATTGAGGACCTGTATACTGCAGGAGTCAAAAAGAGGGCTGTGAAAGTATCTACAGACCCCTTGCATCCTGGACATAAACTCTTTCAACTCCTACCCTCAAAACGACGCTAAAGAGCACTGCACACCAGAACAACTAAACACAAGAACAGTTTTTTCCCGAACGCCATCACTCTGCTAAACAAATAATTCCATCAACACCGTCAAACTATTTACTAAGTCTGCACTACTATTAATCTTCTCATCGTTCCCATCACCCATCTCCTCCCACTTATGACTGTATGACTGTAATTTTGTTACTTGTATCCTTACAATTTATATTGATATTGTTTCCTGATTGCTTATTTGTACCCCATGACTATCATTAAGTGTTGTACCTTATGATTCCGGATGAATGTATCTTTTCTTTTATGTACACTGAGAGCATATGCACCAAAGACAAATCCCTTGTGTGTCCAATCACACTTGGCCAATAAAGAATTCTATTCTATTCTATTCTATTCTATTCTATTCTATTCTATTCTATTCTATTCTATTCTATTCTATTCTATTCTATTCCTATTCTAATTATCTCCAACTCCGAAGGCAGCTGGGAAATGTCGGACAGCCTTGGCTCTATCCCTGCTTCCGACACAGAGCATCCATCAGAGCCTTCCCCAGACTCCGGGACTGGCCCAAGTTTCTCCCCGACCACCTCATTGTCTGAGCTCCGCTGGCAGCTGGCGGGGTATAACAGATAGTCCTTCATTTAATGACCATTTGAAGTTACAAGGATACTGGGGGGGGGGGGGGGGGCGTAGTAACTTTTATCACTGTCCTTCACACATATAACCCTTGCAGTATCCCTTGGGTCATGTGATCAAAACTCAGATGCTTGGTAAGTGGCATGTATTTCTGACGGTTGCAGGTGCCCTAGGATCATGTGATCTCTTGTTGTGAACTTCTCAGAAGCTCACAAGTCCATGGGGAAGCCGGTTTCACTTTAACAAATGTGTTGCTAATGTAGCGATTGCAGTATTCGCTTAACAGCTACGGCAAAATGGGGCAAATTTCACTTAATAACTGCGTCGCCTTGCAACAGAAATTTTGGGCTCAACTGTGGTCGTAAGTGGAGGATTAGCAGGTACTCAGTAGGTGTAACTTGAGAATTGGAGACTTCATAGGGCTTCATAGATAGATGAATAGCAACCCTGAAGGCAACAGACTTTCAAACTGCTAGTGTTGTATCATCATTTGATTCCTCAACACCCTGGAGAGGCTTTCGCAGAATGGCTACCCGGGAGTTG
The DNA here is from genome assembly GCA_022577455.1 of Arizona elegans. Taxonomy (NCBI): domain Eukaryota; kingdom Metazoa; phylum Chordata; class Lepidosauria; order Squamata; family Colubridae; genus Arizona; species Arizona elegans. The sequence goes on from JAKOOJ010000016.1 coordinate 9,008,257, forward strand.
ACTTGTCTATTGCAGAATGGCTGCCCTGTCAGATGTGGGTGTGTAGGTGTGATGGTGTGACCAACCACAAGTCATTTATCGGAGTGCACTAGAAAATTGGCGCCCTGCCATTCAAGGAGTTTCTCAACCAGCTCAGCTCATCTCTTTTAGTTGTCTTCTTCTGGGTAGCTCAGCTCACTTACCAACAAGTATTTGACTGAAGTTGTCCTCCATATTTATTTTCTATCTCAGTGAGGCATTCCACTATCTTAGAGGTCAAACTAGAGCTGGGATGGAAAAGCCACCAAGTTGTCTTCTTCCTTCTTCCTTGTCCTCCTTCTTCTTCATCTCCTGTTCCTCCTCCTCCTCTTGCTCCTCCTCCATCTCCTCCTCCTCTTGCTGCTGCTGCTGCTCCTCCTCTTCCTCCTCCTCTTCCTCTTCCTCCTCCTCCTCTTTCTCCTCTTGCTTGTGTTGCTGCTGCTCTTCCTCCTCCTCCTCTTCCTCTTCCTCCTCCTCCTCTTTCTCCTCTTGCTGCTGTTGCTGTTCCTCCTCTTCCTCCTCCTCCTCCTCCTCTTCCTCCTCTTCCTCTTCCTCCTCCTCTTCCTCTTCTTCCTCCTCCTCTTCCTCCTCCTCCTCCTCTTCTTCCTCCTCCTCCTCCTCTTGCTCCTCCTCCTGCTGCTCTTGCTGCTTCTGCTCCTCCTCCTCTTCCTCCTCCTCTTCCTCTTCTTCCTCCTCCTCCTCCTCCTCTTGCTGCTGCTGCTGCTCCTGCTGCTGCTGCTGCTGCTGCTCCTCCTCCTCCTCCAGGGAAAAGTACGGCCTTACTCTTAAAACAGAATGATCTACATTTCAAAATACACATACACCCAAAGAAAATCCACCAGACCCAGCCTTGCCAATGTGCAGCTCTCAACCATTCTGTGGCTCTTGGCCCCTTCCCCCATGTGTAAAGCACAGCCCACTCCAGGCTAGAGGTTGCTGTTTGGGTTGCTGCAGTTTGTTTCCTTTTTTTTTTTCCCCTCCCCACCATAAAACTCGACTAAAAACTCAAGTCAGGTGGAGCAGGAATCTGGGCGCATGGCAGCGAGGTGACCATGGAGACACCGGTTTCCATAGGCACCATGATATTACTTCTGCTGCATTTCATGGTGGTCTGCCTGTGTAGACTGCATTGTATAATAGTGTAGCACAAGAACATTTCTTACCCGGTGCCCTGCGTCCACACGGGTTCCGCTGCAGCCCAGTATTTGCAAAGAAAGGAAAGGAAAGGAGCAGCCCTTTGATTCTGATTCTTCCGCCAGCATCGAGAAATGCTGTGAACGTCTGTGGACTGTTTGACCCCCCTAAGTCTTAGCACCCTGATAGCAAACCTATGGCACGCGTAGCAGCAGCCCTCTCTGCCAGCACGTGCGCCATCACCCCAGGTCAGATCTCCGTGGCGTTTCTTTCGTGAGCTTCTGTTTCCCTGCAAACGAGGAAACAGAAGCTCACGAAAGAGAAAGAAGTTACCTCTTGCCATGCTGCCGGTGTTGGGATGCCCCGTCTCCCGCCGGCCAGCTTAATATGGAGGACCAAAACCTGCCGGAATAATGTGGAAGAATAATATAGAATAATGAAATTAGATATAAAAGTGATATAATACTGGGGTCAATCTAGAGAATCTCTGAAGAGCCCCCTTTCTTTAGTACTGTAGGAAGTTAGCCCCCGCCCCTCTCCTGGAAGAGTGAAATATTTTAGGAAATATGAAAAAGGCAGAATATTATATTTCCTTGGATGAGAAATGGAGAAGCATATTTTACAGACAAAGCAGCTCCCACCTTCCTGCCCCCCACCCTTTGTCAATGGGCCATTAAGGCCTGGGCCAGTCTATTTTACATAACAAAGATCTGCCTCCTTCAGGCAGAGCCATAGTAGGAATTGCCAAAGATCCAACAAAGATAGGATTAGTCCTCTACACAATAGCAGCAGAAACTCACCACATGTGACCTGGGAAGCACATGTGACCATCAGCCAGCAAGGCTAGCTAAGACCCCCACCCCCTGGGAGTCTGACAACCAATCAGAGTACTCTTTTGGGGCCCCAAGAAATGCAGAGCTAGAGAGAGCATAAAAACCCAAGGACTCCCTGTATCTGCCCTTTTTCTGTTCAGGAACTCAAGCCATGTGATCCTGTCCACCATTAAACCATCTTTCCAAGCAGTCTCCATGTTTCCAGTGTCTTTTTCCCCACTTGGAGCAGCACCTAGAAGGATGTTTCTTCCAACAGTACTAGATTCAAAAAGTGAAACCGCAGAGTTAAAACCCTCCTCAGCTGGAAAGTTCAGGAAACACCATCAGGAGCAAAATATCATAAGTAGCCAAGCAGAGGTAACCACAGACATAACGGCAGGAACCTTAGGCAGGAACCTAGATAAGTTTGCAAGAACACCTGTGTCCTACTTAAGAGGGAATACACATTAGTAAGCTTGTAGGGTATAGCAGCAAAGGTGAGGGGGTGGATTGTCGCTGTGGGCTGTCAGAAATGTAACCAATCATAAGATGTCAAAAGTATGTATGAGAGTAACTGCATTGGAATCTTTTGGGGTTCAGTCTTTGCTTCTTGTGTTGCACTGAACCTTGTGCAATAAACCTCTCTGGTCACCCACGGAAATCTTGTGAGTCTTAATTTCCACAACAAGCTGGTCTTTAGGTCTCTGCTGCACATGTCCGTGTGTGCGTGCATGTTGGTGCATGCACACATGTCGGCCTGCGCGTGTGTTTGTGCACACGTGCACACCTTTCAGTTTGGGCACGCACGCATGCAGTTTGGGCACTCCGTGTCTAAAAGGTTTGCCATCCCTGTCCTAGCAGGCTGTCACAACAGCAGGAACAAAATGGAATTTTCCCCCTTTCACGACCCGGATGCTGACCATATTTATTTAAGGATAAGCACAGTTTCTGCTTAAAAAGGTAACATGTTTTAAAAGTAGAGCCTTGGAAGTCTTCTAGTCCAACCCTCTGCTCAAACAGGGGACCAGTGATGGGTTTCAAAATTCCCAACCGGTTCTGTGGGCCTGGCTTGGTGGGCATGGCAAGGGAAGGATACTGTAAAATCCCCATTCCCTCTCCATTCCAGGGGAAGGATACTGCAAAATCCCCATTCCCTCTCCATTCCAAGGGAAGGATACTGTAAAATCCCCATTCCCTCTCCATTCCAGGGGAAGGATACTGTAAAATCCCCATTCCCCCTCCATTCCAGGGGATGGATACTGTAAAATCCCCATTCCCCCTCCATTCCAGGGGATGGATACTGTAAAATCCCCATTCCCTCTCCATTCCAGGGGAAGGATACTGTAAAATCCCCATTCCCTCTCCATTCCAGGGGAAGGATACTGTAAAATCCCCATTCCCTCTCCATTCCAGGGGAAGGATACTGCAAAATTCCCATTCCCTCTCCATTCCAGGGGAAGGATACTGCAAAATTCCCATTCCCTCTCCATTCCAGGGGAAGGATACTGTAAAATCCCCATTCCCTCTCCATTCCAGGGGAAGGATACTGCAAAATCCCCATTCCCTCTCCATTCCAGGGGAAGGATACTGTAAAATCCCCATTCCCTCTCCATTCCAGGGGAAGGATACTGCAAAATCCCCATTTCCTCCCGATCATCTGGGACTTGGGAGGCAGAGAATAGATGGAGGTGGGGCCAGTCACAATTTTTACTACCGGTTCTCCCAACTATTCAAAATTTCCACTACTGGTTCTCCAGAACTGGTCAGAACCTGCTGAAACCCACCTCTGCAGGAGACCCTATACCATTTCAGACGATGGTTGTCCAGTCTCTTCTTAAAAGCCTCTAGTGATGGAGCACTCATAACTTCTGGAGGCAAACTGTTCCACGGATCAATTATTCTGTCAGGAAATTTCTCCTTAGTTCCAGGTTGTTTCTCTCCTTGATTAGTTTCCATCCATTGTTTCTTCTCTTGCCTTCAGGTACCTTGGAGAATAGGTTGACCCCACCCCCCCGCTTGTTTGTTGCAACTCCTTAGATATTGGAACACTCTTATCATGTCACCCCTACTACTTCTTTTCATTAAATGAGACATACCCAATTCCAGCAACCGTTCTTCATATGTTAGATCCGATGGTGTTCAGCGGAACTCATCCAAGCTCTAAGATCTTTTCTTAAACTTAGTGTAATGGGATTATTTCCAACCAACATTTCACAAGCTAGTGCTAGTTTCCAGTTTAGGAATGTTTCTCAATTCCTGGCTGAATTTTTGCACTTGTGATGGTGGTACCTTGATATTGCTGGAAGAAATGTCCTTCTGGGTTCAGTTCAGTGATGGGATTGAAATCCAATTTTTTTTACTACCAGTTCTGTGGGCGTGGCTTGGTGGGCATGGTGTGGCTTGGTGGATGTGGCTTGGTGGGCCTGGCAGGGGAAGGATACTGCAAAATCTCCATTCCCACCCCACTCCTGGAGGAAGGATATTGCAAAATCCCCATTCCCTCCCCACTCCTGGGGGAAGGATACTGCAAAATCCCCATTCCCTCCCCCCTCCCGGGGGAAGGATATTGCAAAATTTCCATTCTCACCCCACTCAGGGGCCAGCCAGAGGTGGTATTTGCCAGTTCTCCAAACTACTCAAAATTTCCACTACCGGTACTCTAGAACCTGTCAGAACCTGCTGGATTTCACCCCTGGATTCAAGTAATTTAAAAACCAGTTCTTTGCCCTTCTTCCAACAACCAGTTTGCCAAACTGTTCAGAAAGTTAACAACCGGTTCTCCCGAAGTGGTGCGAACTGGCTGAATCCCACCACTGGTTCAGTTCCAAGTGGAGAGAAAGATACTGGAAACATGGTGGCTGATTGGAAAGATGTTTTTTAATGGTGGACAAGACCACATGGTTTGAGGTCCTGGGCAAAAAAGGCACATGGGTAAGAGAGAAAGAGAGAGATTTATACCCTCTGTTGGGCTTTGAATTTGAGCTTGTATTCTGAATGGCTGTCACTCCCATGGGGCCATGCAGGGATCACTTTGTAGGTTGTCCCAAGCTTGGCTGAGCCTTGCTGGGTGATGATGTAAGGAAGGGGCTTTGGACAATTCCTACTATGGCTCTGTCAGAAGGAGGTAGATCTTTGTTATGTAGAATATGGCCCAGGCCTTCATGGCCCATTGACAAAGTGTGTGGGGGGGGGAGGCTGAGTTTTTATCTCCCTTTTAGGGTAAATATTTTGCCCTTTTAATATTTCCTAAAATATTTCATTTTTCTAGGAGAGGGGGTGGGTGCTAACTTCCTACAGTATGACTATATCCAAGGCCATTTTTGATGTTTTCTCCCTGGCTTCTTTGCAGCCTTCATGATGTCTCACAAGTCCATCCTGCAATTTTTATTTTTTTTTAAATGGCAACCAAAGTACCCAAAACCTGGATTCATATGTCGCATGGTTAGAATGCCAAGGAATCCCAAGACAGTCTCCTCCACGATTTTTAAGGCAAGATGTTGGAGCTTTCCAGCTGTTCCAAGGACAGTTGCGAGGTATTAAAACAGATACATCAGGAGGAAGTTATCCAAACTGCAGCCAAGGAGCCAATACAAGAAAGCAAGGGGGGGCAGGGGGGAGAGAAAGACTCCGAGGATTTGCACAGAATTGTTCTCAGTGCACACTCACAACTCTGTGATCCACATCTGCTCCTGGAATCTTCTAACTGCTTTGTCTGGGAAGAACAAAGGGAACAAACTCTACCTACTACACTTTTATGAGTGGATTTTCATTTTATTCTTCATGCTGGGGGGGTTATGTGGGAGGGAGGGAGAAAGGGAAGGGAGGGAGGGAGGGAGGGAGGAAACTGATAAATGCTGTTGAAGAAAGGGAGAGAGAAACTAAGAGAGAGAGAGAAGGAAGGAGGAAAGGAAGGAGAAAGGGAGGAAGGGAAGGAAGGAAGGAGGGAGGGAGAAAGGGAAGGAAGGAAGGAAATTGACAAATGCTGTTGAAGAAAGGGAGAGAGAAACTAAGGGAGAGAAGGAAGGAGGGAGGGAGGGAGAAAGGGAAGGAAGGGAGAAAGAGAAGGAAGGAAGGAGGGAGGGAGAAAGGGGAGGAAGAAAGGAAATTGACAAATGCTGTTGAAGAAAGGGAGAGAGAAACTAAGAGGAGAGAAGGAAGGAGGGAAGGAGGGAGGGAGAAAGGGAAGGAAGGGAGAAAGAGAAGGAAGGAAGGAGGGAGGGAGAAAGGGAAGGAAGGAAGGAAATTGACAAATGCTGTTGAAGAAAGGGAGAGAGAAACTAAGAGGGAGAGGAGGAAGGAGGAAAGGAAGGAGAAAGGGAGAAAGGGAAGGAGGGAGGAGGAAGGGAGGGAGGAAGGGAGGGAGGCTGGAGGGAGGGAGGGAAGGAAGGGGCTCCTTCAACCCAGGAGAAAAAGAAGCATGGTTGTAAATTCTTCAACTTCTTATGACGCTAAAAAAAATTTCTCACCATGCTGTAAAGCATGGAACTGAGATTCTGCACCCGAGCACAAACTATCAAACGAAGGCAGGAGAAAGCTTGCAAAAATTCTGTGAGCAGAATTTGGGGCCGCCAGATGAGCGTTTCTCTGCATGGGACGTCTCCACCATGAAAAGATGTCACAAAGACTGAATCAGAAGATCCATGCCCCCCCTCCCCACCCACCCCCAATTTGACAGAGCCTCTTTGATGCTGGCTCATTGATTCCACTTCGGGGTTCATTACCAGTGATTGCTTTCCTTTAATTTTGCTGGTGCGGTTATTTAATGGAGATAGCTCTTGCTCTGGGATTGCCGATGAGGGCTAGCTGGAGCTATTTCACAAGGAAGGGAAATGAATTACCTGTTTGCAGGTGATGAGCTGGTAGAGCAACTACCAGCCAACCAACATCCTCCACCTTCTGGGACTCCCCGAGACCTAGATTGAGGTTGACTTGAGATCTTTCTGAACATACAGTTTGCATGCACTGACACTTGATATCAAGCTGAAATACCGTTTGTTAATTTTACCTTGGGTATCTCCCAGATTTCCCCAGCCGACTTTGAAGTTTACACAGCTTTAAGATGCCGAGATTGAGAAACACTGCTGGAGAGATTAAGGTCTCAGACTTGAAACTCAGGAAATTGTGAGTTCTAGTCTTGCCTTAGACATTGTTGGAAGAAATATCCATCTTCAGTTCAGTTCCAAGCGGGGAAAAAGACACTGGAAACATGGAGGCTGATTGGAAAGATGGTTTAATGGTGAAGCAGAAGCACATCGGTGGGTTGCCCTGGTTCAGACCGGTTCACAAGAACCGGTAGTAAAACCGATGGGAGGCCCCACCCACCGCCCCGGATGTCATCATTAGCAATCTGCACATGTGCAGATCACATTGCGAACCAGTAGTAAAGGTAAGTAGAACCCACCTCTGAAGCACATGGGTGGTTCTGGGCAGCTGACCACATGGAGTTGAGTGTGAGGAGGTTTTCTAGCTTCTCATGGGCTTTGCACTTGAGCTTCCTGTTTCTGTGCAAGAACATCTATTCTATTGGCTGTTGTCAGATCCCTATGGGGTCATGTTTGTCTGAGCTCCCAGGTTTGGTTGAAGTTTGCTGAGTGATGCAATCTCCTTAGGAGATTGTGCAATGCAATGAGCTCTGTGTCTTCTGCTAAATGGTCCTATTATGTCCTGAAGGGCCATGTCTTAATCCCATCACCCTATACGGCTGTACATTTTTTATCTTGTAGATAGGATGGCCTGGTCTTTCTTAATGGGCACCAATTATCTGCTGGGCGGCAGGGAGCTGGAGCTGAGTCTTTGTCTCCGTTAAGATTTCTCTTTTAGGGGAAATATAATATTCTACCTTTTTACATGTTTCTCAAAATATTTCATTCTTCTAGAAGACAGGTGGGTAGCTTCCCACAACGTGAAGCCAGCTGTGTGACCTTGAGCCAGTCACTCTCTCTCAGTCCTTGGAAGGAGGCAAGGGCAGACCCATTTCAAAATCTTAGCAAGAAAACTTCAGGGACTTGTCCAGACCAGGGGTCTCCAACCTTGGCAACTTTAAGAGTTGTGGACTTCAACTCTTAAAGTTGCGATGGTTGGAGAGCCCTGGTCCAGATTGTTGCAAGAACTCAAGACTGGCTCAAACACACACACACACACACACACACACAATTTTCTTCACAATTACACTGAAAAACCTGGGATTCGGTTGGTGTTGGGGAAGCTCATTTGTTTCTGGTTTCCTTTTTTTTTTAATAAATTGTATTAAATTTCTATTAATTACATTCCTTAGTGCTTAATAAACATCGTGTTGTCTGGGTATTTAATTTGCTTAGCAATACAGATTCTATTCTTACTCTCCACCCCTTTTTTTCCAACCACTGTAAAATAAATTTCCAAGTTGGATAATATTCTGTGTCTTCTATCTGTTTAATTTTCAATGTAAGTCTATCCATTTCTGCACAATCTAATATCTTCTTAATTATCTCTTCATCTTGCAGTGTTTCTTCGTTTTTTTCCCATACTGTGGAAAATATTGCGGCTTCTTATTGGACATGAAAATAAAGTCTGTATGATGGAGACCAGTAGTGAAATCCAATTTTTTTTTACTACCAGTTCTGTGGGCGTGGCTTGGTGGGCGTGGTGTGGGTTGGTGGGCGTGGCTTGGTGAGCATGGCAGTGGAAGGATACTGCAAAATCTCCATTCCCACCCCACTCCAGGGGAAGGATACTGCAAAATCCCCATTCCCTCCCCACTCCTGGGGCCAGCCAGAGGTGGTATTTGCCGGTTCTCCGAACTGCTCAAAATTTCCGCTACGGGTTCTCCAGAACCTGTCAGAACCTGTTGAATAGCACCCCTGATGAAGACATGCCAAAGGGGGGGAAAAGCCTAACCACGATAAATAAAGGACTGTTTAAAAATGCTGGAAACATCTGTAATAAATTAGGACCAGTGGATGACAGGTTGTACAATATTGGAACTATTCCCAAAATGCACAGGTGCACAGAATGACGTAACAAACAATGTGGTATTGTATTCTCCTCTGTTTGTTTATTACTATATCTTCCAGTTGTGAGATAAGCAGAAGCTGTTAAAGGGACCATATGCTTTGGGTGATCAATATCACTGCATCTTCCAATGTGGCATCGCCATGATTATCTGCATTTTGGGGGGAAATCCAGCTTTATATTTGCAATTTACCCAAATTTTTTCTTGGGCCTTTGTAATTTTTTCTTAAAAACCAGTTAACCTCTAGCTAAGATTCTGTGCAGTTCGGAGAACCCCCTCTTTTGAAGGGTAGTTGCATTGTTGGTGGTGTTGAATAATTTAACATCATCAGCGAAGAGAACACAGTTGCTTTTAATATGATCACAAAGGTCATTTATGTAAAGTATGAAGAGTGTTGGACCTAAAACTCTGCCTTGGGGAACACCGCTATTAACATGTACGAGATTTGATAGAGCGCTTCCTATTTTGTACTTGTTGTACTCTGATTGGCTGTCAAACTCCCATGGGGCCATGCAAGGGTAACTTTGTAGGTTGTCTTGAGTCCCAAGCCTGGTTGAATCTTGCTGGGTAATGATGTAATGAAAGGACTTTGGGCAATTCCTATTATGGCTAAATCTCCTGGTTTGGATCTTGGGGTAATCCTATCATGTCCTGACAGCCATGTCTTTTGTTTTGTAGATAAGCTGGCCCAGCCTTTGTCTTGTAGATAGGTTGGCACCAAAATATCTGCTGGAGGGGAGGGGGGGCAGGGAGCTGAGTTTGTCTTTCGAAACATGTTTCTCCTTTAGGGAAAATATAATATTCTGCCTTTTTAATATTCCCTGGAATATTTCATTTTCCTAGGAAAGGGGTGGGTGCTAACTTCCTACAATGCTTAAAAAATATTATTTTATTGTTATTAAACCCACACACACACACTAACATTGTACATCTTTAATCAATTATAACACATGACTAATAAAACTTTTTTTTTTAATTGACTGGCCGTCTCAGAAATATTTGCACAGCTCTTTGGAATCATAAATTTATTTCCTAACTAGCACAGAATTCCTTGGCAGAAGCAAACATAAATTTGCCCTTTTAATAAAAGCAAAACAACTACTTCAAGTCAATTTGGTGTTTTCTGTTTTTTAAAAGAGATGTCGGTTAGATTTAGTAAGAAGATAAGGCTAAATTGTTGGAGGACAGTTGGGTGTCTGAACCTTTTATAGCTGGCATTCTGATTGTTGCTGTTATCACCTTCTTTTCATTTGCTTTGTTGTTTCTTCATTTTTTTATAAATGCAAGTAAATTATTATTTCAGTATAATAAAGCATCCCACAGAGGACAGACCAGGGGTGAAATGCTCCCAGTTTGGACCAGATCCCCTGATCCGGTAGCGATGATGGCGGTTGGTTCGGAGAACCGGTAGCAAAATCCCTGACACCCCCCACCCCCATGCCCAGCTGAGCCGTGCAATCATCAGAGGCTGTTTTTTTTTTAACTTTTAAAAGCATTTTTTCTACAACCTCTGCGGCCAAAAAAATGCTTTTAAAAGTTAAAAAAAAGCCTCTGATGATCACACAGCTCAGCTGGGATCGTCAGAGGCTTTTAAAAGCATTTTTTCTACAGGTTGTAGAAAAAAAAATGTAGAAAAAAAATCCCTTTAAAAGCCTCTGACGATCCCAGCAGAGTTGCCTGATCGTCAGAGGCTTTTAAAAAGCATTTTTTTCTGCAACCTCTTAAGGTTGTAGAAAAAATACTTTTAAAAGTAAAAAAAAAAAAAAAGTTGGCCACGCCCACCCGGTCACATTACCCACCTCCCACCAAGCCACGCCCACAGAACCAGTAGTAACAAATTTTACATTTCACCACTGGGACAGACTCTACAGTACTTTTATTTAGAATTTCTGATGACACTTAAAAGCATGAGAGCAAGTACAGCAAAGGAAGACCAAGCCAAGTGTGATTTGTATTCTAAATAGGATTGTTCTAGTCAGGCTAGAGTAAAACTTTTTTTTTTACTTTTACTTTTACTTTTACTTTTTGCCAAAAGTAAAAGTGACCAGTAGAGGGCAGCAAATTTAATTTTGGCATCTCATTCCTCCCATCTGGTGGTTATCTGGATTTTTGCAGCCCTTAAATTAACACATTGAAATAATGAGAGAAGGCCAGGATTTTTTTTTTTTTTTTTAATTTAATAGCGTGGGAAAAGTTTGGAAAAAAACCTACTGTAACTTGTCTTTTATGTTGTTTTTGTATTAGGGTTTCTTTGAGGTTGTATGTAAACTTAATGGAACAACCTGGCATTGGCACGGCACAGTAAATCTTTGAATTGCCAACAGGTGGTGCTATTTCTTAACTCTTTTATTATTATTATTTTTTTAAAAAAATGATTAAATGAGTAAGTCAGAAGTGGAAATTCTCCTGGTTAGGAGAATATTGGGAGTGGGTGGAAGAGCACTAAGAACTCAAAGGAAGAACACAGTCAGCAATTGAGAATTTCCAGGGCAAAACCTATGGTTATTCCAAACGAAAACCCACAACCAAGTCTATATTTGTAACTAGTATGACTTTTCCAATTTTAGTTGCGGCTAACATTTGCTTCATTTCAGAGAAAATATGTGCTGTGGCCACATGAAAAGGAGGCTTCCCCCCCAAAAAAAAAAATAAATCCCCCCCTCCAAATCTTTGAGACTTTGTCACCAACTTTATCACAAGTGATCGTGTTTCATTTTTACTTTGTAGGCCCAACGCCCCACTGAAGACATTGTTTTGGTGTGTGTATTTTGTCTTCTTTGTTTTATTTTGTTTGTTTGTTTGATTAGATTTATATACCACCCTACTCCTGAAGGACTCAGGGCAGTGAACAGGCACAAAATAAAATACATAGATACAAAAGTTTAAAGACATAATTAAAACCAGATTAAATAATTTAGCCTGACAATTAAAAATCCCAATAATTTAAAACAGATTAAAATTTTGATTTAAAAGAATTTTAAAACAGGGGAGAAAATTATTGATCTGAATTGGAAGTTCTTTATTTCTGTCATAAGCCAATAAATAAATCTCTCCCCCCCCCCCCGCCCCACTCTTCCACACCCACTGCTTTATGCTGAGCACTGAATGTGAAATGAGGAGGCTTATTTATTCATGTTTTTGCAAAAAAAACTAATCCTTCACCTCTGTGGGAGTTGAAAAGCAGAACTTGGCACACAGACACCTCACCTGTTTTCTGCTGTCACCGGATGATAAATAGACCTCCAGATCCTGCTGCTAGGTTCAGGACAAGCCTTTTCAGATGGCATCAAGGTAATATCCATACGCACGCATTGTTAAAGCTAGAAAGTGTGTCAGCTCCCCAAACAAAAGATGTTCAGTTAAAGAGAACTTGAGTTATGAATGAAGAAAAACATACGAACAAGGACATACATTCAATTTTGCAGGTACTAAGATTGTTGGCCGAGCAGGGACAAAAATAGCCCGGGAAATGATTGAAGCCTGGGAAACTGAGCCCTTACCATTCAGCAGGAGAGCTGATTTACCACCAGCTTATCAGGTACTTAGGAGCCAAGGGCTTGGCAGCCCAAGGAAACACAGCCAATCGCCAGCACTCAACACATCATTCAACCAATAGGAAGGCACCACATAAATACAACTCATAGAATCATTGCCCTAAGTATGTATTCCAGTACGGAGACATTCCTTCAGGATGGGCTCCAGCATGAATCTGAAAGCTTGGAGAAATAAACTTAAACTTAAGAAGTAAACTTGGAGAAGTAAAAGTAAAAGAAGGACAACCTTGGAACTACGCCGCCTACGGTCTGCCCTAAGCATAGTACATCCTGCTACAACATCCTACCTGTCAATGACTTTTTCAGCTTCAACCCAGGGGTGGGTTGCCCCCGGTTCAGACCGGTTCTATAGAACTGGTAGTAAAACCAGCGGGAGGCTCCGCCCACTGACCCCGACATCATCAGGACGCTTCTGTGCATGTACGGAAGAGTGCGCGTGCAAAGCGAGCACATGCACGCGGCCCCATTGCGAACTGGTAGTAAAAGTAAGTAGAACCGACCTCTGCTACAACTGCAATAATACACGGGCAAACAATCGATACAAACTCAAGGTAAACCGCTCCAAACTCGATTACAGAAAATACGACTTCAGCAACAGAGTGGTCAATGCCTGGAATGCTCTACCCGACTCCATTCTTACATCCTCAAACCCTCACAGCTTCAAACTCAAACTGTCTACCATGGACCTCACCCCATTCCTAAGAGGTCCGTAAAGGGGGCGTGCATAAGCGCTCCAGCGTGCCTACCGTCCCTGTCCTACTGTCCCCATTTATTTGTACTCATTTCCTGTGTTCATGTCCATGTTTATACTAAACAAACTAAATAAAATAAGCTAAATAAAAAATAAAATGAAAATAAACTTCTGGTCTCGGTGAACAACTCAGATGGGATCTTGCAGAACTCAAGCTACTTGGTCAAACATCTCATTGTCTTCTCATTGGGTCCCTATTGGTATAGGGGTGATGGTAGGTGTTATCAGATGGAAAATATCCACCCTAGCATGTCTGCATTTGCTTTTTAAATTTGTTCTATTCTGCAAGTCTTCAGTTTCTCTCTCCATTTTAGAAATTCTTGCCTACTAGCATTATTGCTGATGTTCCTTGAGGATCATCCAGACTTCATTCTTAAATTTCTGTTAAGGAGATTCCATCTCTTTAGATTCTTTTGCCAGGTTCGTAGACCTCAGTTTAAGGTTTATGTTAGTATCTTCATGCTGTAGGAAGAAATATCCTTCTGGATTCAGCTCCAAGTGGGGAAAAAAACACTGGAAACATGGAGACTGCTTGGAAAGATGGTTTAATGGTGGACAGGATCACATGGTTTGAGTTCCTGAACAGAAAAGGGGCCGAGATGCTGCGAGTCCCCGGGTTTTATGCCCTCTCTAGCTTTGAACTTCCTGGGGCCCAGAAAGAGTATCCTGATTGGTTGTCAAACTCCCAAGGGGTGAGTGTCTTAGCTAACCTTGCTGGCTGATGTAATC